>JABFAF010277944.1:10840-38312 GCA_013677275.1 Gossypium schwendimanii | reverse complement strand
TATATATATATATATTTTAAATTGAATTATATGTTTCTGAAGTTTGTAATCATGATATATAAATACCGATCGCATGTCCGACAACGTACGATGATTACCAAGCCCTATTTGAACCTTAGGAATTCGTACGATACAAATGACATGTCATTAGGGTTACCGATTTCAGCTCTTATGAACTTACCGTTATTCAACTCGGAGAAGCTTACCATTCACAGCTCGTATGAGCATACATGTACACGAATTAATGGATTAAAGTTCAGTACACCTCGTGTGTACTACCTTAGTATCCAATGATATTGTAAATGGTTCAACGGGCATTTTTCTGTTATGAGATTGCATGAGTTCAATACGAAATAAAATAGATATTTACATGAGATATATGAAAATTATTTGTACATGATATATAGATACATGATGTAGAAATTATATGTACATGGAAGTTTGATTATTATTGAGCTCATAAATGTTTCTTGATATTTATATGAATTACATGACTAACATGGTTGATGAGGATATGTGTTTAGGCTTTTGGCCAAATTGAGTTTGGATATGCTTTGTGTGCTTACCTTAAATGTTACTAAATGGTAAGTTAAATTCTATATTATACAAACTTACTAAGCTTAAATGCTTACGCTGTGTTATTTTTCGTGTTTTATAGTGATTCAGAAGCTTGTTTGGGTTGGAAGCTTGTCGGAGCTATATGACACTATCCATCGGCTCTTTTGGTACTTTTGGTTATTTAATTTCGGTTATAATGGCATGTATAGGTTAATTTGGCCAATGTTGGCATATAAGTGTTTTGTTGAGATTAGCCACCTATATGGCTCGTGTTTGGTATATTTTGATATGTATATATATGTGACCTTATCATATTTGGTGCGTGTTTAATATGGTAGAATGAAAGAAAGTATAATGTGGTTTTGAATATGCATATAAGATATATTATATACCTTGTTGTGATTTAGTGCTTTGTTATGGAAAACTTATAGATATATTGATGTTGGTTAGAATGGTACATTTGGTACCATTTGGAATTATTGGTATGTTTTGGTAAGAGAGTTAAGTGACATGAAATGGTGCAATATGATTTACCTTGTGAATTGGTATTTTCGGTACCAAATGGGTGAGCTTGATAAGTGATCTACATGATAGGTTTTAGTACAATTATGCATATATGTATTTATTCACTTAGGTAAATTAGGATACATGACGTGTTTGCATATTATCATTTAAGGGGCCTAACGGCATATTGGTTGTATGTGATGATTTTACATGTTTAAAACTTGATTTTAGCTGGTCTTGAATGCCTATTATGACTTGTGTATCTGCAAAATGTTGAGTGTAGGTGGATGTCAAATTGGGTGAGAAATGTGGCTTATAAAATGGCTTATTTTTGTCCACACAGGCAGATACACGGGCGTGTGTCTCAGCCATGTGTGACACACGACCAAGTGACACGACCGTGTGTCCCTTGTATCTTTTGAAGAGTGCAAGTCAGTATGCTCACACGGTATGGCACACGGGCGTGTGGCTTGGCCGTGTGACCCAAGTCGGTGAATTACCCGGGTATGGACAGGGACTGGGACACGGTCGTGTTTTCCTATTTTGAATGCCCACACGGCCTAAGACACAAGCATGACTCTTGGCCGTGTGAGTCACATGGCCTGGCCACAAGGCTGTGTTACCCCTATAGTGTTCAAAATTTTAAATGTTTCTGAAAATTTTTTTGAGTTTCTGATTTAGTCCTGATTTGTTTCTAATGCATATTTTGAGCCTCGTTGTCTCTTTTAAGGGACAGATTGTATGAATTTAATTGGTTTTTGACATGAATCCTATATGATATGAAATGTTTGAATTTTTTTGTCCGTTTAAATTGTAAACTTCAGTAATACTCTGTAACCCTGTTTCGAGATAGATTTGAGTTAAGGTGTTACATTTATTAGTATCAGAGCCACAGTTTATGTGATTCTCAAACTGACATAGCATATACGATTCTAGCTATACATGGCATTATTTAACCTATGATAATGTGATATCTCCTAACCGTTTTAAAACATGTTTTTATATAGCAATGACATCCAACCAAGCTGATCTCGATGAAGTAGAGAGTAATGCTCAAGCCTCCATTCACGGAGGACCTTCAATTGGTATGAGGCTCGTATCTTAGGGCCAAGGAGGAGAGGTTAAGAAGCCTTCTTCCAGATGATGAATGAGTGGTTTACCAAGTTTGTACGGACGAACTCGACTACTCAACAACCTCTACCCCATCCTATTCCCCAACCAGTTCCCGTTATTCCTAAAAGTACAGGACCTATCCGAGTTATTAAGCTTCCTGCTGATAAGATTCATAAGTATGGGGCTGAAGAATTTTGAGATACTGCCGAGGCTGATCCTAAAAAAGTTGAATTCTGGTTAGAGAGTACCATCAGGGTTTTTGACGAGTTATCCTATTCCCCGATGGAATGTGTAAAGTGTGCAATATCTTTATTAAAAGATTCAGCTTACCAGTGGTGGAATACTTTGACTTCTGTAGTGCCAAGAGAGAGGATCACTTGGGAATTCTTTCAAACCAAGTTCGCAAGAAATATATCAGTTAGAGGGTCCTGGATCAGAAATGTAAAGAATTCCTAGAGCTCAAGCAGGGCCACATGACTGTATCAGAGTACGAGCGAGAATTTGTTCGATTGAGTAAATATGCTCGAGAGTGTATTCCGATTGAGACTGCAATGTGTAAGCGATTTGAGGATGGCTTAAACAAGGATATAAAGCTTTTAGTCAGGATCCTTGAGATGAAAGAGTTTGCTATACTAGTTGATCGAGCACATAAAGCTGAAAAGCTGAGCAAAGAGATAAGACACGCTGAATTTGAAGCTAGAGATTCGAGAAAGAGATTGATAGAAAAGTCACATCAATCAGCATCGAAGAAGTCTAAAGAACATCACTACCGTTCTATTACTTCTGTGGGATACTCCAATAAAGACAGAGGTACCCGACGCTCTAGTCCTAAACCTCAAACTACTTCTATAGCGAGTATGGGTAGTGTTAGAAACACCAGACTCGAGTGTAAGCATTGTAACATGCCACATTATGGTAAGTGCCGAATGAAAAATAGAGCGTGTTTCAGGTTTGGTTCCTTAGACCACTATATTAGAGATTGCCTAGAGAAATCTGAGAAAGAGAAAGCTCCCAAAGAAATTTGAGAAAGAGAAAGCTCAAACCACGAGGCTAAGTAGTACTGCTGTGAGAGGTAGATCACCTCGTAATCCCAAAAATGTAAGTGGTAGTCATGGTGTGACGAAATTCTACTGTGAGATCTGAGGCATGAGCACCAGCTAGGGCTTATACTATTCACACACGCAAAGATGCTTCTTTGCTAGATGTTATTATCGGTACTTTTTCTCTCCATGATACTGAAGTAATTGCTTTGATTGATCCCAAATCGACCCATTCATAGGTTTTTACAAATTTAGTGTCTAGTAAGAATTTACCTATTGAGTCCACTGAATTCATGGTTAAAGTATCAAACCCCCTAGGCTACTATATGCTAGTTGATAAGGTTTGCAAGAGTTGTCCATTGATGATTCGTTGTTACAATTTTTCAGTTGATTTGATGTTATTTTCGTTTGATGAATTCGATGTGATTTTGGGAATGAATTGGCTAACTCTGCATGATGCTGTGGTAAATTGTAGATGAAAGCTTATTGTATTGAAGTGTTAGAATAGTGAGAAGCTTCGCATTGAATCAGATAATTCGAGCGGGTTGCCTATTGTGATATCAGCTATGTTAGCACAAAAATATGTGAGAAAAGGTTGTAATGCTTACCTTTCTTATGTATTGGATACTAAAGCATCTGAATCGAAGCTTGAATTAATGCTAGTTTTTTACAAATATTTCGATGTGTTTCCAGAAGAGTTACCTAGATTGTCGCCGATCAGAGTAGTCAAATTTGCTATAGAACTTATATCGGGAACAACACCGATATCGATAGCACCATACAGAATGACTCCTATAGAGTTAAAAGAGTTGAAAACATAGTTGCAAGAGTTGACTAATAGAGGTTTTGCTCGACCTATTTTTTCACCTTGGTGTGCACCGGTTCTGTTTGTTAAGAAAAAAGACAGATCGATGAGATTATACATTGACTACCTTCAGCTCAACAAAGTTGCAATCAAGAACAAATATCCACTACCTCGTATTGACGATTTGTTTGACTAGTTGAAAGGTGCCACAGTGTTCTCGAAGATTGATCTTCTTTCTAGCTATTATCGGCTACGAGTGAAAGATTCAGATGTACTGAAAACTGCATTTAGAAATAGGTACAGACACTATGAATTTCTTGTGATGTCGTTTGGTTTAACTAATGCACCTGCAGTATTTATGGATTTGGTGAACAGAATCTTCAGACTGTATTTAGATAGATTGGTTGTGGTATTTATTGATGATATTTTGATCTATTCCCAAGATGAGTCTGAACATGCCGAACACTTGAGAATTGTTCTACAAATTTTACGAGATAAACAACTGTTTGCTAAATTTAGCAAATGTGAGTTTTGGCTCCAAGAATTTGGTTTTCTAGGACACATAGTATCGGCTGAAGGCATCATAATTGGTCCTAGTAAAATTTCAGCGGTGGTTAACTAGAATCCATCGAGAAATGTATCTGAAGTCAAAAGCTTTCTAGGATTAGCTAGTTATTACCGAATATTTGTAAAAGGGTTCTCGATGATAGCTACACCGATGACACAACTATTACAGAAAGATGTGAAGTTTGACTGGTCTGATAAATGTCAGCAAAGTTTTAACCAGTTGAAAGCATTGTTGACCAAAGCACCAATTCTGGTACAGCCTGAGTCGGGTAAAGAATTTACGATTTTTAATGATGTGTCATTGATTGGTTTAGGCTGTGTTTTGATGCAGGAAGAAAAATTTATAGCTTATGCCTCCAAACAGTTAAAGTCCTATAAGAAAAACTGTCCGACACATGATTTAGAGTTGGCAGCTATTATGCTTGCGTTGAGAATTTGGCGACACCATTTGTTTGGTGAAAAATGTCACATACTTACTGATCACAAGAGTTTAAATTATCTGATGCCGCAGAAAGATCTGAATATGAGACAGCGTAGATGGCTTGAACTGTTGAAAGATTATGAGTTAGATATTGATTATCACCCGAGAAAAGCAAACATAGTTGCGAATGCTCTGAGTAGAAAGTCTTTGTTTGTTTTGTGAGTGATTAATACACGATTGACATTATCTGATGATGGCTCGATCTTAGCTGAGTTAAAAACTAAACTGATGTTTCTATAGCAGATTTGCGAAGCACAGAAATATGATAATAAGTTGCGAGCTAAATGAGTACAATGTGAGTTTACGTCTGATTCAGATTTTCGAATAGGGCCTGATGATTGTTTGTTATTCAGAGATAGAGTTTATGTACCAAAGAATCCAAAGCTTATACAGAAAATTTTTCATGAAGCTCATAGTGGTAGCTTGTCTGTTCATCCGAGGAGTAATAAAATATACAGTGATTTGAGATAGATGTACTAGTGTCCAGGAATAAAATGCAAGATTTCTGACTTTGTATATAAATGTTTGATATGTCAGCAAGTTAAAGCTGAACATCAGGTACCTTCAGGATTGTTATTGCCAGTGATAATACTGGAGTCGAAATGGGATAGAGTTACTATGGATTTCGTATCGAGGTTACCCTTATCTCTGAAAAAGAAAGATGTCATTTGGGTTATCATCGATCGTTTGACAAGTCCGTACATTTGATTCTGGTACGTACAGGTTTCTCACTTGAAAAATTAGTTGAGTTATATGTTTCTAAGATTGTCAGATTACACGGGGTGCCAGTATCCATTATTTTTGATAGAGATCCGCGGTTCATATCGCGATTCTAAAAAAAGTTACAAGAAGCTCTGGGTACACGATTGCTTTTTAGCACTGCATTTCACCCTCATACCGATGGTCAGTCTAAGAGAGTGATTCATATTCTCGAAGATATGCTTCTTTGCTGTACTTTAGAGTTCGAAGGCAACTGGAAGAAAGATTTATAATTGGTCGAATTCACGTATAATAATAGTTTTCAGTCAAGTATAAAGATGGCACCATATGAGGCTCTGTATGGTCGTAAATGTTGAACTCTGTTATACTGGACTGAGCTAAGTGAGAAAAAGATACACGAGTTGATCTGATTAGTGAGACAGAGGCAATAGTGAAAGTGATCCGAGATAGTTTGAAAACAGCTTCAGATCATCAGAAATCATATACAGATCTTAAACGTAAAGATATGAGTTCCAAGTTAGAGGTAGAGTATTTTTGAAAGTATCACCCTAGAAGAAAATTCTTCGGTTTGGTCGCAAAGGAAAGTTGAGTCTGCGATTTGTCGGACCGTATGAGATTACTGAAAGAATCAAACCTATTGCGTACAGATTAGATTTACTGTGAGAGCTTGAGAAGATTCATAATGTATTTCATTTGTCTATGTTACGATGATTTCGATCTAACCTTTCACATGTTATCTCTCCAATGGATGTCGAGATTCAGCCTGATATGACAGATAGTGAAGAACTGATCAGAATTGTAGCACGAGAGGTGAAATAATTGAGAAATAAAAACATAGCTTTACTAAAAGTTCACTGGCAGCGACAAGGAACAGAAGAAGCTACGTGGGAACCTGAGGAAGCTATGAGAAAGCAATATTCAAACCTCTTTTCTAATAAGATTTTCGGGGACGAAAATCTCTTTAGAGGGAGAGTTGTAACAGCCCATTTTTAGTGAAATCAGAATAGTGGTTTTGGGACCACAAATTCAAAGTCAAAGTTTATTTTATTATTATTTTATAGTCTACAGTATGACAGTATTATCATATAAAAATTTTGTTAATAAATTTTTCCGTTTACATGTTTAATTTGATAAAAAGGACTAAATCGTGTAAAGTACAAAAGTTGGGTTCTAATAGCTAATGTATTAAATAGCTATAGAACATTAATGTGGATGTCTGTATATGGTAATTTGCCCATTATTATGTTAGTGGATGATAATGGCTTGGCAATTTTGTAATTTGAATTAATTTTAAAGGTTAATTTTGGAAATTAGTAAATAAAGGTTAATTAAAATAAAACCAAAAATGCCATCATCTTTCTTCATCTCTTTCAACCAATTTTCACAAGGGAAGAAAACCATTTTTGAGAGCTAGGTTCGACCAAGGCTATTTTGTCCAATTAGGTATGTATTTTGTCCCCTTTTTTTTATGATTTCTATGTTTTCGGGATCATTGTAGCTTAATCTAGCTAGCTCGAGGACTAATTTGTAAAATTTTTAAAGCATTTTATTTTTGAAGTTTAATGGTAGAAAATGAATGGTTGTTGTTAGATAAATAACTTTTGTAAAGGAATTTTTTATGAAACTATCAATTAAAGATTAAATTGAAAAATGTAATAAATTGTGTGGTTAAATTGTGAATTTGTGAAAAATGTGGGCTGTTATAAACATGTATATAATTCGAATATGATGGGTTGTAATGAAATTGTGCAAATTTCCATTTTTATGAGATAAGGACTAAATTGCAAAGAATTTAAAGTATAAGGGAAAATTGGTAATTTTTCCAAAAATTTGTGTTTGATTAAATTGAATGTGAATTATATTGAATTGAGTTAAACTCATTTGAATCGATCAGATTAGACCTCATACGGAGTTATATCGAGGCAAAGAAAATCTCGGATTAGTCGCCTTCATATCTACGTACACTCGTCGAGGTAAGTTCGTGTAATTAAATTGTACATTTATATGTTTTAAATTGAATTATATGTTTGTGAAGTGTGTAATCATCATATATAAATACAGATCGCATATCTGACGACGTACGACGATTACTGAGCCCCGTTTGGACCATAGAAATTCGTATGATATTAATGACATGTCATTAGGGTTACCAATTTCAGCTCTTCTAAGCTTATCATTATTCAGCTCATATGAGCTTACCGTTTTTTACCTCAAAGGAGTTTACCATTTACAGCTCGTGTGAGCATACATGTATATGAATTGATGGATTATAGTTTAATACACCTAGTGTGTGTACTACCTGCATATCCAATGATATTCTAAATGGTTCAACAGGCATTGTTCTATTACGAGATTGCATGAGTTCAATACAAACTACCACAGGTATTTACATGAGATATATGGAAATGATTTGTACATGATATATAGATACATGATGTAGACATTATATGTACATAGAAGTTTGATTATTATTGAGCTCATACATGTTTCTTGATATTTATATGAATTACATGACTAACATGGTTGATGAGGATATGTGTTTAGGCTTTTGGCCAAATTGAGTTTGGATATGCTTTGTGTGCTTACCTTCAATGTGACTAAATTGTAATTTAAATTCTATGTTATACAAACTTACTAAGCTCAAATGCTTACATTGTATTATTTTTCGTGTTTTATAGTTTAATTGTAATTGTTTTGTTGAGATTAGTCACTTATATTGCTTATGTTTGGTATATTTTGATGTGTATATATATGTGGTCTTGTCATATTTGATGTGTGTTTGATATGGTAGAATGATGGAAAGTATAATGTGGTTTGAATATGCATATCAGATATGTTATATACCTTGGTGTGATTTAGTGCTTTGTTAAGGAAAACTTATAGATATATTGATGTTGGTTAGAATGATATATCTGGTACCATTTGGAATTATTGGTATGTTTTGGTAAGAGAGTTAAGTGACATGAAATAGTACAAAATTATTTACCTTGTGGATTGGTATTTTGGGTACCAAACGGGTGAGCTTGATAAGTGACCTACATGATAGGTTTTGGTACAATTACGCATATATGTATTTATTCACTTAGGTAAATTGGGATACATGGTTGACATGTTTGCATATATTCATTTGAGGGGCCTAAGGGCATATTGATTGTATGTAATGAATTGACATGTTTAAAGCTTGATTTTGGCTTGTTTTGAATGCCTATTATGACTTGTGTATATGCAAAATGTTGAGTGTAGGTGGATGTCAAATTAGGTGAGAAATGTGGCTTGTTAAGTGGCCTATTTTTGTCCACACGGGCAGAGACACGGGTGTGTGTCTCAGTCGTGTATGACGCAAGGCCAAGTGACACGGCCATGTGTCCCTTGTATCTTTTAAATAGTGCAAGTCAGTATGCTCACACGGTCTGGCACACAGGCCTGTGGCTTGGCCGTGTAACCTAAGTCAGTAAGTTACACGGGTACAGACATGGGATGTGACATGACCGAATTTCAAATGCAAGTTAGTATCCAATTTCGAATCCCCACACGGCCTAAGACACAGACGTGTCTCTGTAAACTTTAGTAATACTCTTTAACCATGTTTCGGCGATGGATCCGAGTTAGAGGTGTACATGTGTGTTCCCTGTAACTCTCAAAGGGTTCTAAGTAAGGCTATTACACGGCCTAGAACACAGCCTGACACACGGGTGTGTCACTTGGCCGTGTGACCCAAGTCAGTGAATTACACGATTATGGACATGAGCTGGGACACGGCCGTGTGTCCTTATTTCAAATGCCCACACGGCCTGAGACACGGGCTTGTCCCTTGACCATGTGAGTCACACGGCCATCTGACCCCTGCAATGTCGAAAAATTTTCAATGTTTCCTAAGAAATTTTTTGAGTTTCCGATTTAGTCCCAGCTTGTTTCAAAGTATATTTAGGGCATCGAGGACTCATATAAGAGACAATATGTATGTTTTGACTTGGTTTTAATATTTTTCTTTCTATGATATGAAATGTTTGAAATTTTTTTTGTTTGAATTGTAAACTCTGGTAATGCTCTGTAACCCTATTCTGGCAACGGATACATATTAAGGGTGTTACAGCATGTCAATCAACTAAATTAATAAATGTGGATTTTATTCATTTTCTGCTGCAAAAAAGATAAACAAAATGTTTTTCTCTAAAGGCAATGTCGTGCAATGTTTTCTAAAACCATTCCAGTTTTGCTAACTTGATTTAATAAAGGTCGATTCAATTAAATGAACATTATTTTCAAAATTAACAAAGGCAACTGTGATTTTATAAAAAAGATTATTTAGAGATTTTCAACTATCGATAGAGTAGGTTCCACGACTATGTGTCCAATGTGACTTTCACAATTTGGCCATAACGTCTAGGCTAGGTTACATTTAGTGGTATCTGAGCCTAGGTTCAAAACCTCAGACTGAGTTCTAATTTTCAAAAAATGAGTCTGCATGCATGTATACATGAAAAGGGGGTATTTTCGAAAAAACAAGCCACATAGATTTTTGAAAATGATATTTTTCAAAGAAATATAAGTTCGAGACTACAATGCCAGTTGTCATAAAAAAAAGCTACTGTTAAATTATACGTAAAGGCTGGAGGATTATTACTGTAGAGATTGAACCGAAATATCTATTATTTATATTATCTCTGAAACCGTAAGATAGGAAACAAAAAAACTAACTAAAGTTAGCTAGTGATTTTTTTTCTGAAACTATAGATCAAATATAAGATCATATGCTACATAATGAAAAACCGTAGAATGAGGAACCACGAGGCTCAGCGTCGAGCTACCCAAGTTGAGTTGTTTGCTTTTGAAGGAATTTTTCCTAACCTTGGGAAGAATGACACTATGATTGCACTTACTTCTAAAAGCAGAAACCGGGAGGTTGGGGATGATGCAGTGTCTCAAGAAATGTTGGGAGTCTTTGAAAAGGGTTTTCAATATTATGGTTGAGAGGACTAAGATGGAGGAAGAGAGCAAACGCTTGGAGCGCAAGGAAGAGGAAAAAAATAAAATTCAGAATAAGAAAGAGTCTGGTTACAGTGATCTAAATCCGCAACATTTAAAGCAGACCAGAAAAGTAATACCTCAACTGAATATTATAGTGGTTATTATTGGAGGAACTGTTGGACTAGGTAGTGTTTTGATTTGTAGAAACTGAGAAAAATTCCATTCGGACAAATGTTGGGAAAGATTGTTCCTCGCCAAGTAAATCAGATGCAACTCCAGCATAAAATCAAAGGGTTAGTCAGTTTCTTCAAAGGGGTCCGGTCAGAATTGAGGTCAGAGAGCTAGCACTGGTCTATACAGTTAGACGTCATAAGAACCAAGACGTATCTGACGTCAATTCAAGAAAATTTTCTAAATCGTACATCGTATCGATTAATTCTGACTTCACCTGTTTGTTCAGTGTTAGTAGAGTTTCTAATAAATTTGGAATCGGGGTAGAAGAATTTGATAGTAAAATTTCTATATTTAGATCCTTAAGAAATATCTATTTGGAATTAAAAGAAAAAACCAATGTCTAGAATAGTAATGGAAATCAGACTTGCATAGCGAAAATTTGGTGACTCAGTATAAAGAGAGGAGTATAGAATTTTGTGATCAAGGATGAAGAAATAGCCTAGTGGTTAAAAGAAATATGAGAAAGCATGGAAATTAAATTAAGGTCCCAATTCTTCCCAACCTATCCATCCCTCTCCTTCTCCTCCCCTCTTCTCTTTAAAATTTTCTTTCTTTCTCCATTGTTGCACCACCCATAACTCTTGATTTATCATCTTTTTCTTTTCTTTTTGCCAAAAGATCTTGCAACATCTCCCCCACCATCTTGCTACCATTTTCCCTAAATATTCAGCCCAAAATCTGAAATCTTCAATTCCAAGATTGATTCCTATCATTGCCAAGAAGTGTCGTTGCTGCCCCTAGCATCTAGCTTGTGTAAGATCTCCCTTTCTTTCAATCTCTTAATAAATTTTGTTAAATAAAAACTTAAATTTCAAATTTGGAATTTGGAATTTGTAATTTTGGGTATTCTTAAATATTTAATGAGTATTTTTCCATATTTTTAATTGTTCTCAAAAGTGGTTTTAAATCGGCCTCAATTTGGCCACCGTGGGTGGTGCTGCATGCACCTACGTTCAAGAAAAGGAGGTTGTTTTTCTTTATTTGTTTCCCAACATTTCCACCATTTTATTGGGTTCTTTATCCTCTCCTAATAACCCTTCAAACATATGTTAAGTATGGAAGATCGATCTTGATCAACCGACCAGATCTAACAATTTGGGAAGCATAAGTGTGGTTAATTATAAGCTAGTGAATAGTTTCGGTTTAGATATTGAGAAAAGTTGTTAATTGATCAAATAAGTAATTTTTAATCCTAAATTATCTACTAATTTTCAGTAATTAAATGTGTTTAGGTGCTGACTTAAATGTCCCAAAATAGCAGTAAAGTTGAAAGACTTTCGTGCATACAATTCGTCTCAAATCAGTGTAAGAAATCTAACTAGTTTAGATTCAAAAAATTGATGTATTTGTTATGAATGGATTTAACCCATAAGTGGGTGTTTAGGGGCTGTTTAAAAGGTGTATGAATTGATTTTTAGACTGATTTTTAATTTAGGTTCATTTTAAATTTTATTAGAGAAACTGCAAGATTCGCTAGTGTGCTGCTAAAGAGCGAAAAATGTCTGGGTCCTTAAACTCAATAACTTGATTGGTAATAATAATTATTATGATTTAATATATGATTTAGCCTTCTGATTGGTCTTGGATTAATAGCCAAGTAATAAAATTTGTGAGTGGTGAAATCAGGTACGTTTCGAGCCCTAACTATTTGGCATGGTAGTAATCTTGCTAGTTTGACTGAATGATTGAATGATTGGCAATGTCATGAATGTTTGGTTAATTTGATGAATGATTATGCATAGCATGTTTTTGAATGAAAATAAGGGTTATGCAGGATATATTGGTACAAAAGATTTGCTATTAAATGTTCGTAAGACAACTAAGCATGCACATAGAATAGTTGTGAGTGTATATGAAATTGTAATTTGTGAGTGATGACATCCTAATGGTAATTTGAAAGTTTGATCATTGATTCTATGTTCTGAAAGTATTTGATAATTGAAGGTGTGTTGAACATGTCAATTAAATGTGAAAGTATTGACTTATGGCTATGTAAGAGATTGTATGACATTGAATGTGCATTGGGTTGGGCTGGGTAATTATTATGGCTGACGGAGGAGTTTCGTAGAGTACTAGCAGCATATTAAGTGTGCATTTATACATAGCCAGTGCACTCTACCTAGAGTATCGAGGGGATTTGCGATTTTATCGAATTATATGTTATTCCGTAGATTTTTTGCATTTATGATATATGATGGTTTTTACGACATCGAGTTTTGCTCGCATTAATCAGAATTTGGTAGATGAATTCTAGGGAACTTGTGGTGTGTAGCAGATGGTTTGGATAGGAACCTTTTTGCATCGCATCATGCTCACAACATACTCGAATGTTATTGATTTATGATACAGATTACATAGTGTTTTATTGAATGGTATCAAAATTAATGATTGATACTCAAATGAATGATAACCCATGCTTTTACATCGTTTGACATTGATTTGATAATGGCAATGTAATGATATGAAATTTTAATGATGGTTCTGTGTTCTTTTGTTAGTGCTCATATGTTTCACTGTATTTGATACTTGTGTCCACGTAAATAATTGTTCAACTCACACTGAGCTATCATAAGCTCACCTCCCACATTGTCTATCTTTTCAGGTAAATCTCGAAACTAGGACCAGACCTGGCTTTCGGAGAATCACCTTAGACCTCAGACTATTTTTAATAAGTATTATTAATAATTATTTATTGGTTTTGGTTTGTAATTTTTAATTGTTTCTGGTGTGTGGCTTGGTAACTTTTCATTTTGGGGTTTTCATGCATGCATAGTTTTCATATTTGAGAATGAATATTAATTATATGTTGAAATCAGATTGAGCATGTCACTCAACTAAATTAATAAATGGGCATTTTATTAGTTTTTCCACTGCAAACAAGATAAACAAACTGTTTTTCTCCAAAGGCAATGTCGTCCAATGATTTTTAAAAACCACACCTGTAACAACTTGTTTTTCAGTGGTGTCAGAAATAATAGTTTCGGGGCCACAAAATTTGACAAGTAAGTTTGTAAATATTATTATTTAATATTTACGAGTCAAACATGGTGTTAAAAAGGTTTTTTATTTGATAACTTATGTTATATAAGCGATATTTTAAGTTCAAGTGTTATGACCCTAAGGTCAAGTTGTTTTAGAAAATGAGGTATTGAGACCTCGTTTCTATAAACAATGTCATAAATATTTTTATAAATATTTACGGAGTGTCATTAGGGTGGTATTAAAGTTTATTGAAAAAATTTAACGTTTCGATGGTTAATTGATTAAAAAGGACTAAATTATAAAAGATGTAAAATATGATCACCATTTGATTTGAGTGATTAAATGGTTCATTGAATAAAGGAAAAGAGACTTCAATGGTAATTATACCATTCAAGGTGTTAATGGACAATAATAAACATGAATTTGATGTTTTATTTAATTATTAACTAAGGTTAATATGGTAATTTGATAATTACATTAAAATAAATAAAACAAAAGTTTTTTTCATCTTTTTCAAAGCTTCATCACAGATTCAAAATGGGGGAAAAAGCCATTTCTTTTAGCTTGGAGGTTTCGGCAACTTCACATGCTAAATTGGTATGTGATTTTAGCCTCATTTCTTGTAATTTTTTATATTTTTGAGATCGTTGCAACTAGGTCTAGCTAGACCGTACCTTCGATTTTGAAACTGTTAAAGATTTTGAATGTTGTCATTGGTGAACCTTGTGATTTTAGATGTTAATTTATGGATTTGAAATATTAGTTGTTATTTAAAAGTATTTTTATTAAGTGATTTTTGATGAATTTATCGATTAGGGACTAAATTGTTAAAATAATAAAATTACAAGGATTTGATGAGAAATTATTACAAATATGGGATATATGGGTGCCATGAATATTCGGATGTTTTAAATTAGCATTAAAAATGGTTAATTTGCATGTTTTGGGCTTAGAGACTAAATAGAATAAAAGTAAAACTTTAGGGGCAATTTTGTAAAATTTTCAAAATGACTAAATTGTATAAAATAAAATTTTTTATTGTCTAAATGAATAGATTGAATAAAATTATTAATTTAGATTAAGATCGAGTGGACAATCGAGGAGAATAAAAAATTACCAAAATGCCCCTGTACATTGTCATTTCTACAAACTTGCTAGGTAAGTTTGTATGAACTGTATTCTGTATAATTTTGATTAATTTGAATGTTAATATGTGATTATATTGTGATTAAATCAATATATATGTTAGTATGCAATTTATCTTGTAATGAAATGATGGAAATTCAATGACTTACGATGACTACCGAGCCCCGTTTGAACCTTAGGAATTCGTAGGATACAAATGACATGTTATTAGGGTTTACATGATTCGGGAGCTGGTCTTGAATTTCCTACCGATGGCTGAGGTGGTATGTGTTGTAGATACTCCACAGCTTCTATGGGCAGCATCGTGTAGCTACGTTCCAACCCACAGCTTATGTGAGCGGGCCCATTTTCACAACTCGTGTGAGCATACTTATTCACAGCTCGTGTGAGCATATATGTACATGAATTGATAGATTACGATTCTATGAGTTAGAACAGTTTGTGTGATCTGTCCCGGGTATCTAACAATATTTTATTCAGTTCAACGGGCATGAATTGGAAAGGGAACGGTAAATGTTCAATACGAGCAAATATAGGTATACATAAAATACATTAAAATGATGAGATACATGGAAAGCATGTTATGTTATGAAGGATGTTATGTCCAAATTGAATCATATTCAAGTATAATGGTTATCCATGTTGAATTCATGTGAAATATGCTCAAGTATGCTAACATGTGTTGTTGTTTGATGCTTCGGCATGTGCCAAGTTGTTGGTTGGATTCTATTATGTTTACTTATAAGTTATGCATTGAAATGGTAAGTGCCCAAATGGAAATATGATTGTGTTCATGAAAGAATGGTAAAGTTTAAATTATGTAATTTCTTATAAAATGGCTTATCATGTGGTTAATTCCAATACAATTATGTTTAAATGCACTAGCTTGTGGCTATGGTTGATGATATGCTTATGTCTTGTGTGTTATGTATATGAAACAGGTATAGAAAGGTAATGAAATAGTAAGTTCATACTTGAAGTGTAAAATGATGAAAAAAGGAATGATGAGTTGAATTGATGTTATTATTTAAGCTAAAGAAAGTAAATGCAATGGAAAGTAATGAAATGCAAATGAAATAAGAAAATTTGAAAGGGGTTTAAAGTTTTATAAAATCCTACTATGCTAGGGATGATATGTATATGTAATGTTGTGGATTTAGTCACTTTGTGAGTTCTTGAATATGGTTTCACGAATCTTGCGGTATTGGTATAAGATTTTTCTTGATATGTAAAAATTTCATATTTGAAATGGATTGATATGGCTAAAGTTTATACGAGCTTACTAAGCATTCATCGCTTACGTAGTTTTTTCTCCTTTACTTTTCAGATTATTGAAAGCTCGATCGGGTTGGAAGCTTGTTGCAGATCTATCACACTGTCCAGCAATTATATTGGTAGATTTCGATGTCTTGGTTAAGGTTATAATGACATGTATAGGTGCCTTGTTGATATGTGTTAATTTGTTAATTTGTTAAAGCATGTTTAAATGGCTAAAGTGGTATATGATGAATTGACTTCAACATGGTCAAGATATGGTATGCTTTGGAAAGGTTTTGAATAGTTGTACATGATGGAAATATGGTTTGTATACATGTTGATTGTTGGAACCATCTGGATATGGTTAGATTTTTGTCTTTTAGATGGCCTTGATGGTTGGAGTTGAAATGGTGTTTTGAATAACCAAATTGGTATGTTTGAATATGGTTTTAGCCTATGGTAAATTATGGTATAACTTGGTATGGAATTAAACTATATATATAAATGGATGAGTTATGGTCAAATATGTATAAGTTAGATATATGTATATTTCGGATGCATGAAAACTATAGTTCAAATGATAAGTTCTAATGACAAGGTATAAGTTAAGCATGACGTGTTTTAAAATGGTAGCAAGGTGATCAATTATGCATATGTGTTGTTAAGTTAAATGCTTGCTTTGAGGTGCCTTTTGCGCATATTGGTTGTATGGATAAATACCATATTGATCTAGCTTTATTTTGCATTTTTTAGGTATACCTTTGAATGCTTGAAATAGGTGCTAGGGCTTGTATGTATGAGCATATTTTTGGTGAAAGAAATGGCTTGAAATTAGCTTGTTTCTTGTCCACACGGCCTAAGACACGGGCGTGTGTCTCAGCCGTGTATGACACATGGTCACGCCACATGGCCGTGTGTCCCCTGTAATTTTTTATAGGTTGCATTTCGAGAGTTACATGGCCTCGCACACGGGCGTGTGGCTTGGCCTGTGAACTAAGTCAGAGAATTACACAAGCATGGGCACACTGGATGGGACACGGTCGTGTGTCCTTACTTCGAATGCCCACATGGCCTAAGACTCAAGTGTTTGTCTCAGCCGTGTGACCCCTATAGTATAAATTTTTCTATCTTTTTCCATGAAGTTCTAAATGATTTTGTTTTAGTCCCAAATCATTTCTAAAGTGTTTCTAAGGCCTCGGGGGCTCAAAAAAGGGACGTTATGCAAGTGTTTGCATGGACTATGATATGATTTATGAAATGTTTGAGAATAAATGATTTTATGTTAAAAGTTTCCAGTAATGCTCCGCAATCCTACTCTCGTAACTGATATGGGTTAGGGTCAATTCAATTAAATGAATGTTATTTTCAAAACTAACAAAGGCAACTGCCGTTTTATAAAAAGAGAGTGTTTGGATGTTTTCAACAATCGATAGAGTGGGTTCGATGACTAGGTTTCCAATGTGACTTTTACAATCTAGCCATAATGTTTTGGTCAAGTTTAGGAGGTTACAGTGTGAATCTTGCACAAAAGACATGGAATAAGTGTTTTCCGCATGTATATCAGTCAGGTTGTAATTTAGTTACAACGAAGTGGGTGAGTACTCCAATGATCGTACCCAAGGGAGGCGAGTACTAAATTAATTCTAACCTAAACACAAATAGATATAACTAATAATTTAAGTAAGTTATATTACAATATAATATAAAAGCAAGTATTTTGTGGTTTTTATAAATAATGAAATTGAAATAACACAAACCTAAGTGTAAAGTACTTAGAAAAACTTAGTTTCTAAACTTTACTCAATTCTTGGAATTGGTAATTAGCTTGATTTGGTGGTCATAACTAATTTCTATTTTGGGTTTCTACTCAATCAACTAGTCATTACTCTAGCAGGATCTTTCAATCTTCCACTAAACTAATGAGTCAGCAAGGGATACTTATCTCTCGACCTCACAGTCCATGGTTTGGGGCTAAGGTGTTCATGGATAGGCCATACCAATTTTGTGTTAATTCCCACCTAAATGACTTCTTAGGGTCGTCGAGCCTAGGGTTTACGTTCTTCTTCTAATAAATAACTAATCCACTAAGAAAACCCTACATAATAATTAATTAATCACACCTCCACTTACTAATCACCCACAAGAGGATTAGTTCCTCATGGATCTCATGAACACAATAAACTTGAATATAAATATGAACATAAATAAAAAATCAATAGTAGAGTTTAAAGAATCTTTTTTTTATATTTGATAAATGAAGCTCAGAAAATCAACTCGCGTTTGATCACGTTTACAAACCACGTTCTTCAAAGAATCGAAAGAGGAAAAAACTAAACAGAAACCTAAGCTTAAAACTAAGAACTAAAATTGTAAAGAAAAACTTAAAGTTTGCAAAATTTGTCCCTAAACAAGTGTTTTAAGAGCCTATTTATAGAGTTAGGGTTGTATTAGTCCTCAATCCTACGTCAGTTGACGTTCTCATGTTTTAATTTCCACTATGCAGACCAAAACGCCTCTATCTCGTAAGTGCTTTCTGTAAAGGACTGATGTCGCGATACCTTAATCCTTGTATACAAACATCGAAAGCAGTATGCATGGTTCAAGGTTAGCTTCACGAGTGTGTCGATACATCCCTTGGCTATGGCACAACATCTAAGGCAATATAGTGGTTTTGGCATTTTGCTTCCTATGTTACGACCTAAATCTCCCCGTGTTGCAACCTAACAACCAGCTTTAAGCTCCTATGCCTTTGAATGGTCTCTCGCACACTCACTAAATATGTTAATTCGCCTTTAGGCCTCATTCTGCGTCTAAGGTCAATAAAAGACTCAAAATGCACCTTTTTTTAATTTAAACTAAACTAAGAAAATATAAATATAACATACTAAAATTACTTGTATTCAAGCTCCTCAAGTACGAAAACTAGTTTAATCTGCTATACTAAATTACGGCGAAGACCTTTAAAACCCAACTGAAACATAACACCCATAGTTAAGTTTTGTAACACCCCTAGCCTATATCCGTCATCGGATTAAGGTTACTGAGCATTTAAACATAACTTAAAATCATTCATTTCCAAACATTTCAATAAACATAGCATAACCTAATAATATACATGCATATCATCCCTTATTCGAGCCCTTAAGGCCTTTAAATCACTTAAGAAACGATTCAAGACTAAATCAGGAACATTTAAAACACTGAGGAAAAAGTTAGAAAAATTCAAACTGCAAGGGTCACACACCATGTGGCCAAGCCGTGTGACTCACATGGCTGAGACACACGCCCATGTCTCAGGCCATGTAACAATTGAAATAGGGACACATGGTCGTGTCCCAGCCCGTGTCCGTGCCCATGTTACTTTCTCACTTGGGTCACACAGCCAAGCCACATGCTCATGTTCCAGGACGTGTAACTGCCTGACTTGTAACCTTTAAAACCTACAGGGGACACAAGGTTGAGACACACGCCCGTGTCTTTGGCTGTATGGACAAGAAATTGGCCAAAATCAACCCATTTCTTTCACCCATTCCAACAAGTACCAACAAGGCATATACACATATGCTCAATGCATCAAAAACCTACAAAAACATGCTTAGCTTAACCAATTCAAAAGATCCAAAATACATTCAACCAATATGCCTTATAAAGCAACTCAATCACAATCAAACAAACTTACCAAAACATATGCATAATTAACCTTACTTCCAACATACACATCTAGTTCCATATCATCTTAAAACATACAACAATTAAGACCATTTCTAGCATAGCAACTTAATTCATCAACAATTCAAAACAAACCACAAGTGTATACTCTCATACCAGTCTAATTGTACCAAAAAGATACCTACTTGCAACATTAGTAAAGTGCCTAACAACTTAGTTTAGTACTTTTTCAAATTGTACCATAGCAACCTATATAGCCACATATACATGCAACAACCTTAAGAAGCACAAGAACTACCAACATCGGGGGATAGTGTGAGCCGAAGATTCGATCAATCCAAAAGTCAACAATAACGATCTACAAAACAATACACAAAAATGTATGAGCTTATAAAGCTTAGTAAGAGCATAGTAAATCTTTTAACTTAACAACAATTGAATGCAACTATTATTTTATTCAATTTGAAGTTACTAGAGTGTAAACAGGGGCATGTGTATGCAATTCAAGGGCATCAAAGTACAAACAGGGGCACGTATGTGCAATTCAGGGGTACCGAAGTACAAATAGGAGCACTAATGTGCAATTTAGGGGTACCGAAGTATAAACAGGGGCACGTATGTGCAATTCAAGAAACAATTAAATGTAAAAAAATAATTACATAAATATATTGTAAACAAAAAATTATAAATTCAATTGCATATAGAAATACTATAAACTTACATCGACAACTAAAGCGTAAAAGTATGATCAAGCTAATTCGTGATTTTCGTCGTACCTCGGTTTAGATCCGGTTGAGATTTATCTTGATCTAAATAAATAATTATGTTCAATTAAGTGCTTCAATCCATCTGAAACATTCAATCCAATCCATAATCCACTTTTATACATAATTACAATTTTCCCTATCATTTTAACCTTTTTACAATTTAGTCCTTAAACTCGTAAATTGAAATCTTAGCATTCTCATCCCTAACTCATGCTAACCAAATTTATTATGAACCCATATAAATTCATAGAAATCATCATTTCACAATTTAACCATGATATTTTACTACTTTTACAAATAAGTCCCTAAATGACATTTTTATCAACAATCACTTTACAAAACTTGTTTATTTATCTATAAGGACTCATAATCTTTCATTAAAATTCAAGAATCATACAAAAAATTCATGGAACAACCTTAAATATTTAAAAGTTTTGAAAATTAGTCCCGAGGTTAACTAGATTAAGCTGCAACTATCCCGAAAATATAAAAATCATTAAAAACGAGGCTTGAAAACTCGCCATGCACACAACCCTAGCTCAACCAAAAGCCAAAATCAATTTTGGTTCATCAAATGAAGAAGATGAACACTTTGTTTTAATTAATTTAATCTTTATTAACTCATTTACCTTTTTACCCCTTAAAAACTTTAATAATTTCAATAAAACCATGTCATGGATGTCCACTATCCACATAAATGGTCTAATTACCATTTAAATCCACTCACATTTTTATTTCATAATAATGACTCCTTTAACTTATGGAACTCTAGTTTTGTACCTTTTACGATTTAGTCCTTTTTACTAAATTAAGCATGCAAACGTCAAAATTTCTTAACGAAATTATTATATGATACTACTAACATGCTGAAATAAAAATTTTATCGTCAGATTTATGGTTCCAAAGCCACTACTCTGATTTCATTGAAAACGGGTGTTACAAGTTCAACGGAACTTAGTGAGGGAAATACCATTTACCTGAATCATACTTGTATGCCGCATTTAATATTTCAAGAACCTTCTTAATACTCTTATTCTTTCTTGAGTCTCTAACAAAAGCTGCCTCCATTTTCTTTTCTTTATTCATAATAGTTACCATACCTTACTCTAAGATCATTTCCTTCCCTTCAGTGCCCTTGAGACCTTACCTACATTCTTCGTTCACCAAACCATAACTTTCTCAAACTTCAGGAAGAGACACATACATAGGTGTTCGATGTTTTCTTTCAAGCATATCATGTTTATGTTCATTTTCAGAATACATTCTCATTACCTAGCCATATCTCTTAAAATTTCCATCTCTAAACGAGTCTTAATCATATCGAGTACGTTATCCTAATACCAATAGATACGTGTCATACTTATTGATCTCACTATTTGCATTTAGAAATAATAAGAAATACACCTATCACTTAGTACAAAGTCCGCCACAAAGAGCATCCTTCATGGTTTATTCTTAGGGGCTTTTCTAGAACACTCTATAGGAGTAACCCATTTTGTGTATGACGTGAAAGCTCTCTATAAGATTCACCATAAAGGTTATTCCTTCATAATCTATGGCAAGGGCATATCTGTTATTCTTTGCCACGAAGGCTCTAAATACAAATTCTACCATCCATATTGTTTCTTCCTTATTCGTCAAGAATTTCATTCCTTCAAAACATGTCATGCAAAACATTTCTTTCTTTTAGGGTCTGCCGCATAGGGCATTTCTTTTAGAAGGTTTTCACAAAGGCCTTTCTTTAGAGTGTGCCACAAGGGTGCCTTTTACTAGATTTTCCATGAAAGCTTTTATCTCTTAGTCTACCACAAAGGCTTCTATTTTATGGATCAACAGAAAGGCGTCCATTTCTTAGATCGCCACAAAGGTTTCCATTTTGTGGGGTGTACACAATAGGGATTCGTCTAAACTCATGTTTCGTGAGGTTTGCCCCTCATTGTCCTAGGTCACGCAAAAAAACCCATTAGGTAATAACCTCCATTTAGTTTATTTCATACGATGCCATAACCTATCAGCTATGGTCTTACATGATATGGCCTTTCCATATGGTGCCATGGCCCATTTATGATCTTATACAAAATGGTGTCATGGTTATAATCTTTCCTTTCAGATATCATGTTTAAAGTCCTAATAGATCTTTTTAGACTCCATCGTAATGAACAGACGCAAACTCACATAACAGACTTTTTATGCATTTTCCCTAAACTTATCATACATCTTAGACATTCTCTTACATTTATACTTTCAACTCTAGATTTCCCATTATATACTTTGTACTTGTCAGGTTCATATCAACTATACATGCAAGTCTTTTCTGACATTCATATATCATCATATTCATCATACCGTCTCTTTTAGTTTCATATCAAAATATATATGATCTTTCGTAAGATTATCTAGAATAAACAACTTATAACATACATGAGTTAGCTTAAAGACTCACTTGATTCCTACCCATAACAATTCCAAACACCAAATCTAGACTTCCCTTGTCATATCAATAGGCACTACTACTACAAAACATGGTAATTCATCAAGATCTAATCAAATATCATCCATTCTACCATTATTTCAAACACTAGGAATTCCCAAACAGAGCCTCATATCCTCCTTTTTACGAATCTACCAATTCACAGATTTATTCTTTCACAACATAATATAGAGGGTCCATAATCTTACCTTGACATAGAGCATTCATAGGTAAATATCCAAATCTACAACTTAGCTTAAGTGAAAGAATTAAATACTCTAGGTTCCTTTAGATCTAGAAAAAATACTTCTTGAGGAAGGAAGAAAAAAATTCCCTTTTTTTTTTCCAAATCCTAATTATATATATACAACCTTTGTCCTTAAGAGAACTTGACAAGTGTCATAATCTTGTTCAATCTGTCGTACAATTGGTTTACAGCTTTAGAGAAATGTGTATGAAAGCCCAAAATATATATAGTAATTTCATCGTACAATTCTAATGACATTGTTAGAACTAACTAGTACCTTGGCCAACCAAACTTGGCGTACCATACTCTTCAATAATAACTCGATTACCTAAAATTCCATAAACATTACCAAGCTCATTTCCTTAACAATTCATCCTTTATAAGGTAATCCCTTGCAATAATCCAATGCTTGCTATGCTCTCACTTTTACACGCCAAGAGCATTAGTTGGGTGGATAGCACAATGCCACTCAGAGTACAACTTGGTTTAATCGCCAATTTTAGAACCTGCCAAAACTGGCTGTTACAACTTCAAAAGCAAAAGGAAAGGATAATGTGATCACCAAGTGATGACTTCTATTTGTGCTAATATAATTTTCCTTCATTGCATAAAGCTATTAAGTAGATAAGCTTATAAATATATCTATTATGACATTATGAGTTGAGTTATATTTCATGTTGTGAAGAGAACCATGTTGAAATATGTTATATTGATGAATGATAATGGGAACGCCCTATTAAACAGTGTCGAATAGAATTATGGGTATAGTTGGTATGCTATACGGTTTGATATGTTAGAGAAAGTTTAGACATTGAGAAATTTTTATTTGCTCTTATATTCCTAATGGGCGGGAAAGTCCTATAATTCTCAAAGGGTCGATAACAGTACTTTATATCCTCAAGAGTTGAGTACATATCATTAAGTCCAATTCCATGAGGGCCATGAATATGTTGATAACTCTTGAAAAGAGTTATATTTCAAGCCTCTAGACTTGGTTAAGTGTTCGTACTTGAGTACATTTAGTTTCATTTTAGGAAATTATATTAGTATTTTCATAACATTACATCACGAAGCTTGGATTGTGCTTTCAATGTCACTATATGTTAATTTTACTCGTGGGAGGAAAGGAATTGTGTATTGTTTATAGTAGGTGTAGAAAGGAGGAAAGAAGTGAAGGAGTGAAGTTTTGTCATGAAAAAAGGTTGGATAGATTACCAACATAAATTCCATGAAAATTCCAAGAAGATGTTGACTCAGCTATCAATCCGTGCCCCTCTCAACCAGCTGTAATTTTACCAAAAATATCCACCTGAAAAAGAGGGAGAAAAGAGTGTATACTGAGAGGAGGACCTACCCTATCAAAAGAAGAAAGAGAAAGAGAGGAGGAGGTGGTTTTTCCTCTCATACAATTTCTCATGGGAGATCAAGAGACACAAGGAAAGAGGGTAAGAACTAAGGAATAGAGAAACAACACAAGGAAGAATGAAAAGCATTCAACCTTGGGCTTTGCAAGACATTGCAGCATTAGAGTTGAGGGTTGTATTGGCGAAAGCTTCTTAAAGTTCTTCCTTCATTATCTTAATTGATTTCTGTGAATTTTAGCTGTGAAAATATGTTGTTGAATGATACTTTTATTTTTTATTTTAATTTCCAACTGATGAGCAAATCTCATTGGGTTGGGTTTAGTGGATGAATCTTTAGTTCTTTTAATAACCAAGGCATTATCCTGATTAGATTTACTGTTTCATTTGACTTACGCTATTTTAAAAATGTATGCATGTAGTCTCTAAACATAGATGAATATATGGTATGTCCATAAACCTGATTTAATTCTGAAAAGGTTAGATGAGTTAGATTGTGATCGAATGATAGAGTATTCGACAAAATACTCATAGCACTATAAACATAGAGTTGCGCTTTGTACAAAGAAATGAAGAACAGTGCTGTGTATCCTTCTTAAGGCTTGTAGACATGAAAAGCCTTAGGTAGGGTAGCTTGAAGTCTAAATCTCGAAAGAAGCAGACTACCTTAGATTTAATCTGAATAATAGATTGGTTAAGATTTTGTCAGGCCATTATTTTGTTATGAGGAAAGAATCTTAGAAATTCCAACTTTCCCATTCAATAGCGTAGATCCTATCAACTTTGTCTCCATATCTTTTACACAACATTTTAAGTTAGTTATTTGATTTTAATATTATAGACGTGATTACTCCTCTACAAATTATTATTCTGTTTTACCACAGCCTGATTCATATAGTTTATAGTAATAGCTTAACCAAATTAATCATATCTAATCCTTAAGGAGACGATCTTACTTACTATTTTATTACTTGATTCAACGTGTACACCTACACATTCGCATATTATATTCACACACGACATATGTATTGGTGTATTAATTCACTTATTTGCTCTTAAGTTCTCATCCAGTTAATTAGGGATAAAATATAAAAAAAATGTAATCAATAACATGATAATGGAATGTGGCAACATGATATGATTTACTAGCACCATGGTTGATGCTTCGAAATGCTCATTAAGAACGATATATGATACATATAAGCAAGATAATTAACAATTTTGTTTAAATAGCTTGATGGTGGACTGATTCAATGTTATATGTGGGTACATAAACATTATGGTACAATTTGAAACTTTATTTATCGATTTATCTACTACTATGTTAATGGTGTATGCTTTTTTACTTATTGTTCTATGTATTGAAATTAAATTATGTTAGCATCATTGAGCTTTCAATGCTCAACATGCAGATGTGTTGTTTCCTTGCGTAGGTGTTGAGCAAACATTTTGAATTGCTCATGAGGTCCCCAAGCATCCAAAGGCTTACTGTTTAGCTCGACCAAAACCATTGTAATGTTTATTTTAAATTAGATAAGTAATTGGCATGTACCCAAGTTTTATTGACTCAGAGTGCCTTATATGATGTTTTGAGAATTTGAATGGTATGTTAAGATTATATAAATGTTGGTTATGTGTTGAGTAGATGGATACCTACATGATGAGTATGTTTTGAGTTGAATGATGAGCTAATTGCATATGTTTCATGTAGGTACATGTTTGAAATTGCATGTTTTTGTAGCATGTTTATGTCTGTCATGTTGGGAGGTGTTTTGGTGGGTGTTTATGGTGTTTTAAAACTTGATTATTGAATCCTTGAAGCCCCCATTTTTTATTGAGTTGTTAGGGTCAAAACAAATGATTTTTAAAGCCAATTTTGGGTAATGGCATAAAGGTATCTATGTTTGGACCCAGTAGTATCGCAAATGCAAAAATCTATAGAACTATGGAGAAATATCAATACTTCTCCCCACTTGCACTTACAAGGTGTGTTTTCAAGCCCCAAAATTGATTCAAAGGTTCATGGTCACTTTCATGGGAAAAATATGAGACATATTTCATAAAATATTTTAAAGCCATCAGAATTTATCTATTTTCTAAGATTTTATAACAGTGTTTTGAAATTTTAATTGCTTAGTAACTAGAATGAGTGCTAATAGTTTAAGTTGCTTCGACAACAAATGCAACATCTCACATTCAAATCTCCTATCTAGGTTAGATGTGGGGTGTCCCATTAGGGCCCAATCACACCCCATTTTATTTGAGATCAAATATGTTGTTAAACCCAATTTTGAATTATTTTTTAAGCCCAAAATTGCTTAAGGTTGAAGTACAATCCAGAGCCCAAAGCTGTAGCATTTTCATCTTATAGGTTGGGGTTGAAATCCTAGCTTGGCCGCCAGTATGAAAGCACGAAAGATGACCACATGTTTCAGCCATTCCATTCTCAACAAAAATAGTTAAAACAACAATCTCGCCAATTTGTTTATACACGAAAAGCATATTAAGGCCAAATTAATATACAAATAACAAACATGATCAGGAGCTAATAAAAATTAGTAGCACATTATATATTCAAGAACA
>JABFAF010277944.1:0-10811 GCA_013677275.1 Gossypium schwendimanii | reverse complement strand
AAAAAAAAAGGAGTCAATGAAGAAGGCGTTAGTAGCCAATAACAAGAAAACTGTTTTTTAGTCCAATAATAAAATAATAATAATAACTTAAATGTTATACCTATGAAATTATTTACTAAAATTGTATGTTTGTTATAATATTCTGTCGGTGCTGCCTAACAAATTAGTGTTATCAGATTGAAATGTGATTACTTAAAATATTTAGGGATCTGATATGCAAATTTTCCATTTTGATTAGTTGCTAAAAAAGTTTTCAAGCAACACCGTAACAAACCTAACATTTTAGTAAATATTTTAAGTCATCACATTTTAATTTGATATTACTAATTTATTAGATGATACTAGCTGAACAACGTAACAAACGTACTATTTTAATAAATAATTTTATGATCATGCCATTTGAGTTATTAATTATTTTTTATATTATTGGGGTAAAAAAAACCCCTGGAAACAGTACAATTGTTAGAAAGAATAAAAAGAAGGAAGTTAATGATAGTCAATCCATACAATCAGTGAAGAGAATGAGTCGAAAATAAAAAATTATATATACAAAGATTTTCAAGTTCTTCGAAGGTAGAATAAGTTAATTTTCCCTTGCCTCTTTTCAATTTTTAGTTTTGCGTGCACAAATAATGAAGGGGGGAGAGCCCTAATGGTGCAATCTCATTGGATTTAATCCTAGACCGCAAAGGTTGCTCGAGGAACCCCTAATAACTCTGGTTCCTTCTCTTTCTTTCTTTTTCTTTTCTCGTTACTTTCAATATAAGGATTGCATTTTTTTTCCAAGAAATAAAACAAGATCTAAAAAGTCTCATATCTGAAAAACCCAAGAAATACAAGAGGAAAAAAGAAGAAGGAAAATATTTGGTTTTCTAAAAGTTTCAAACCGTTTAAAAAATAAATCTATTTAAAAATACTTTAGAAAAAGAGAGAAAAGAAAAAAAAAACAAACTTTCGAAGATTTAAAAAAACCTAAGTTTTTTTTCGGCCACTGTGGAAGGGCTCCTTAGGGGTCAAAGAACCTTTGGGTTTTCTAGCAACGGAAGCTTACTAGATATCGAGATAGAAAGCTGAGAAATAGAGTGGAAAATAAAAGAGAGACAGGGTTTTTCCGAAAAATTTTGGTGAAAATGAATGAATAAGAAAAAGAATGATTCTTGTAGTCACATGGGGAAAATTGCAAAATGGTCCCCTTGTGTTTTCGAGTTTACAAGTAAGGACTGTCGCATAGCATATTTCCAACATGGATCCCTGTAGTTTTTAAATTTATTTGAATTTTGAAATTTTGGCTAATTTAATTGCCTAGAAAGTCCCTCCACTTCTCACTTTTTAAAATTAAATTTTTAATTTTTTTTATTCTTAGAATTTTCATTTTAAGGGCTTTCCCATTATTTTATATTTTGTTCATTTTTATTTTAATTTCTTTAATAATTATTTATTTCATTGTACTACAATATTTTTCTTATACATTTTAATTTGAATTTTAGATTTTTTTTTAAAGTTCAACTTAGATTTTAAACTTAAACTTTAAGTTTTAATTAGATTTTTAGATGTTTTAGCTCAATTATATTTTAAGCCTAAATTTGAAGCTCTAATTAGATTTAAAATTCTTGAATTCTCTTTTCATTAGATTTTAGATTTAGAATTTTGATTTAGGAGTTTCATAGATTTTTTGGTCCTAGCCATTAGATTTTAAGTTTAGCTAGATTTTAAGGTTAAATTGGATTTTAGATTTTAAATCCAATTAGATTGTAAGTTTAAATTTTAGGATTAAATTAGATTTTAGATTTTTCAAGTCTAGTTAGATTTTAATTTTAAATTAGATTTATATTTTTAATTCAATTAGGTTATAAGTTTAAATTCTAGGTTTAAATTAGATTTTATATTTTTTTTAAGTGTAGTTAGATTTTAAGTTAGAAATCTAATTTAAACTTAAAATCCAAGCAAATTAAAAAAAAAAATCTAATTTTAACTTAAAATCTAACTACACTTAAAAAAAATCTAAAATCTAATTTAAACCTAGAATTTAAACTTATAAAATTAGTTTTTAGATTTTTTTCAGTGTAATTAGATCTTCAGTTATGAGTTTTTAGTTTAGATTAGATTTTTCAAAATTTTAAGTTTAATTAGATTTTAAGCTTAACTTGATTTTTAATAGATTTTTCAAGATTAGATTGGAGTCAAAATTTGAAATTCCTAAGTTAAAAATTATAAATACCAAATTTCCTTGGACTATCTTTAGATAGGCGTTGTAGGGGTGCTCTAACCTTCCCTACAAGTAACCCTACTCTCGAACCCATATTTTGGTATCGAGACTGTGTCTTGGTTATTAATATTTTCTTTATATTAGTCTTAATACTTTAGGCAATGACTAACTAACCTAGATCAAATTAGTTACTAAGGACTCTACATTTTTAGGTTTCCATTTTTAGCTTGCTAGGTCCTTATTAAGCAAGATATGGAAGTGCTAATTGAATTTTCTCATCATTCGAACATTTACAATAGGCAAACACCAATTGAATATTTCTTCCTAATTGTAATAAGCATCCAAATATTATTTTCCTTAAAAAGAAGGAATCGAGAATTTTGATTTAACTAAAGAAGGCTATCCAAGAATTTTCATGGTCTTATCATCAAAATCAATAGTATGATTCACTCATACCACATTGAATGGGATCATGTTGCTCATAAAGGCTCAATTTTTCTTGGTATCAAAAAATGCGGTTTCGAAACCCCATTTTAATAAACTGAGTACATACTATAAAATAGGAATATTTATGGAGTTAATATGATAATATAATAAAGAATGGTAATATAATTAGCCAATAAGTTAGTTAATTAAAACTCAAGGACTAAATTGTAAAAGTCTAATCGTTATTAAGTTTAATTAGAAAAAGATAGCAATTATCAAAAGGATCAAAATGGTAATTAAATCAATTTTTGGCATGAGTTAGTGGATGATGATGGCAAATTCAACTTAGATTAAATTATAAATTAAATAAGTTTAATTATGCCTTAATTAACTAATTAAATAATATTAATTTAATTAAACTAAAAATAATCTAAGTATAAATAGGTAAGTTAGTAGGAAATTTCATCATCTTCCTCATCCTCTCATCGTCCACCATAGATAAAAACTAGATGATAGCTTCAAAATCTTCCTTGCATTCGACTATTAACTAAATAGAGCAAGAATTAGATAAAAGTGGAACTTGTAGAAGAAAGGCTAAAGTTGTGGAATAAGCCTTGAGAAATCTACTTATTTTGTGTTTTGAAAGGTAAGTTCTTACGGAACTTACTACCCTTCCTTGTTTGATAGGTATACTTATATTTAATTTCATTTTATCTATTTTTGAACTTATGTTAAGGTTTTGGTGTAAATTGGCATACTTGGCTAAGAAATGTAAATGAATTAAGATGAGTTGTGATAAGTGAATGATACTATATCTATTCATTGGTAACTTGAATAATGAAAAAAGATCTTTAAATGTATCATTAAACGTACGTGTGATTTATGTTTAGATTGAATCAATGAATTTTGAAAATTGGTATGTGATAGTCACATTTTATGTGTATGCAAATATGAATGATTGATGCCTATGTGAACTTGGTAAAAGGCTAGGATACAATTGGCATACCAATAGGGTCCTATGTGTGCTTATGTATGGGTTAGTTGACAATATGGAGATTATGATAGGATATTTTGGGATCCAACATTTGTTACAGATCATCGAGTATTCATTGCCTCTTTAGAGACCTTGGTGTGGTCGAGGGATGTATTTGTATACATATAAACATTTGATGCCTATGGGATTTTCACTTTAGTGCTTTGTTGTGGTGTAGTTTATACTCATACGAGCTATCTTGGTGTGGTGTAGCTCACTCGTGTGTTTGAGTCTGTTTTACTAAGGTTCTATTGGGCAAAATGTTAAAATTGAATCTTGAAATTAGAAAATGAAAATGAACCGGATTTGATAAGTTATAAAGGTATGTGGCTAAAAATATATGAAATTGGAATGATTTATGTGAATTGGTACAATTTGGTGATGTTTTGGGTTATGTTTATAATGTTTAATAAATATGGATACTTATGTTCCTATGTTCACTTTGTTGTGACATTATGTGTCATGTTCTACTTAGATGTATGTCTAATATTTTAGTAGTTAAGATGCTCACCTATGATCAAGGTAAGTGTGATAAATTTCATTTGAACTTACTAAGTATTAAATGCTTACCTATCTTTGTTTTCCTTACGTGTATATCTCCTATCTTTGAAACTCTCACAACCGGATTAGTGCAAATATCACACTATCATCAAGATGAGAAAAATATGTCCATTTTGGTACCTATCATGTTGGCATGTATATAAGGTCTCTTACCATGTAAACGGTCATCCATAATGTGAATGCCAAGGTTGTATTTGGCAAATGGCCTAGTTTATACCTAGTTCATGATTATGTGTTTAATGTCATTTGAACACTTGATTTCCAAAGTTTCATAAGCTTTAAGTGCATAAGCTGGCATGATATGATTATTTGGTGAATTTGGGATGAAACCATATATGTTAAAATGACTTGGTAGGAAGCATGAAATTGTTCCAAAGTGATTTTGTCCAAACAGAGGGTAACGTAGCGACTTAAATCGACAGAGAATCGTGTCGCATCACAACCTTGAGTTTCTTGAAGTCACAATGACACTCACTATTTGATATGGTCGCGATGTGATAGCCATGGCATCGTAACATCAACCCGTGAGTCCTCAAAACTTTTCAATTAGGTCCTTAATTGACTTCGAGTTAGGAAAAGAGCTTTCGTAAGCTCATATTAGAACCAAAAATGATTATAAAACATATCATGAATGTGTTTTATACTTTTTAGCATGTTGGAATGATTAAATTGTATTAAAATTAGTCGTAGTTATTCTAGCAATGAATGTGGCATCCCGTAGCTCAAACCCGACGATTAGGTCAGGTATGGGGTGTTACATTGCTGATCATTTTATGTGGTAGTAGATTATGAATGTGTATTGTTAGCATGTTGGAGTGATTAAATTGTATTGAAATTAGTTGTAGTTGCTCTAGTAACGAATGTGGCATCTTGTAGCTCGGACTCAGCAATTGGGTTAGGTATGGGGTGTTACATTGCTGGTCATTTTATGTGGTAGTAGATTAAGCATGAGAATTTCAATAAGTTAGGTCAATTTCTCTTTAATGGTATTAAGCTTTTCATTTTGTGCAATAAGCTTTTCTCTAAGTCGTCTTTCAATTAAAATATGTCATAGATCAACTTAACATTCATGCCAACCAAGTTTTTCATTGTAAATGGCAGCCTTACCTCTTTCTTATCATTGTAACCATGGTTATGTGTGCAATGAACCATGATAATAAATATGAAAACCCAAACTTTTAAAAAATCAAATTAAATTTATAAATGCCTCATCATTAGTCTCTTTCAAAGAAATAACAACTAAAGATCTAATAAATTAAATAAAAATCCAAAAATTGTTAAGCTTCAAAGTCCAATTATATCTCAGTTAAATTCAAAATTAAATGGTTTCACTAACAAAAGATATCATATGTTCTAAGAAGCCAATAAAGGCACAACATCAATAAATTAAGCCGTATAAAGGAGGGAATGTGCAACTTCTTAGTTCCTACTAGCACAAGAAGAAAGAATGTGTTACAAGGCATAAAAAAATAAGTAAATGTAAAACAAATGAAATCCTAACTCTAGAATAGAAAAAATGAGATTTACCTAAAACTCTAAAAAGTTGTAAAACAACTTGAAATGTTAGTTCTTGTTGTTCTAGATATGCTAAAATCACGCAATTTTGTAGGATGCCTCCAAAAAACTAAAAATAATATATGGAAAGTATGGGCAACCACAAAACAATGCAAAATACCTCACTTTTTAGTAAAAACGATTTTGAAAGGCAACCACAAAAGTAAACTATAAGATATAAATATAAGCACGAGTTTAGGATATCGAGAAGGCTCGAATTTGATACCAAATGATAGAGGAATTACCCAGCGATTGAATGAAATTGTTCAAAAGAGTAAGGGGACTTGGTCAAATTATCTTTAAAGAGAAGAATTGTTTCTTGAACACAAAGCAAATTGAAAAAATTATAAAATGTATCATTGATAAATAAAGATGAGTAAAATTCAAAACAACAAATAGATAGAAGATCGACCAACAGAGAAAACTGAAAGAGAATTCTAGTTGAAGTTAGAATTCAACTTTTTTGAGCAGCAAGAATCTCAAAACAAACCTAGAAAGTTCAAGAACAAAAATTAGAACTCTAAATAAGGAAATTTTAATGAAAATAAGGAAGGAAGAAATAGAAACACAAAGGATTAGGCTTATTTTGGATGGGTAGTGTTTTTACCTCCGGTGAGGTTAAAAACAACGGTGGCAGTGAGATTGTTACTGTAGCGATGAGATTGCATACTATAGCAGTGAGATTAGAAACAAGGGTGGGGTGTGTGTTTGGATTCAAACACAGCTGTGGTGGTGAGGTGAGAATAGAAAATGACTACTAACGACATTAGATTAGAAATTATATATAATAGAAGTTTTGTCACACCCGATTTTAATTTAGGTCCAAAAATTAAGAAAGATTTGGGAGTAAATTGAAATATATAGTAAGTTCGGCGGATTCTACTAATAAAATTGGAAATCCTAGTGGTTGAATGGTAACTAGTTAGGTCTCAATTCTTGTTTAGTTAAGTTGGAACCCACTTGTAACACCCAATGCTTGACCCATTCATCGAGTTGGGTATTGAATGCCACAATAACCTGAATTACTTATCAAAATTTCTTTTCCAAATTAAATTACTAAATCAATTTATATTTTTAAGTGATAAAACTTTAAAGCTTCATTTTCATCAATAAATTACAAAAGTTCTCGACTAAGACTCGAAAACATCAAATGACAACTAAAACCTTGAGGCGAAGCCTTTACAGGTCCCCCTCTATATGCTAGGTCAATATGCATGCGTCCCTTGTAACTGGTGTCGCCTAGCTTGGTCCCTCCACTTAATTGTCACATTAGAGGTTTTATCTTGCAATATGCAGAGGATTTGTATGTTTAAATGAGCTAAGTTAGTTTTTGCGATATAACCTAAAATAAAATACAAGACTTCCAGAACACTATGCATCATGGATGTTCGCAAATTTTAATGTGTAGTTGAGAACTTCCCTTCCTTTCAAAGGTTACCTTTGGCAGACTTATCCTTTATCTAAGACTTACATGTGTGCTTAGCTACAACGGACCTTAATAGTTTGGGCTTGATTTTTGCCACACTCCAAATTTTCCTTTTACCCTCGACTCGTTCAGCATTCTCGGTTTTGATTACAGGACTGAACCATTTACTAGGTTGCTTTTTTTTTCTTCGAGACAATTTCACACTTTACTAATTGGCCTTATCTAATCGCTCATACTACTTTCATTTTTCAGATGATTGATGGTAACATTTCAGTGAATTTGAGAAAATCCTTAGTGGTGGAAAGCTAAGGTAGTGGAGTAAGTAATTGGGGCTGAACCACTCTAAATCTTTCTATCAATAGTTTTAATTTTCACCATTTCTTAAAAGACCAATTCACCCCCTCTTGGCGTTTTCGGATTGTTCTATCGAGCTAACAATTGGTATCAAAGCTAGTCTATAGAAAATGGTCTAACAACAAAGAGAAGATCTTTGAGGTAGCTTAACTTCATCTTATTCAAACTGCAAAAGATGACATCTTTTTTTGGCTCCATTATGGTTGGCAAGTCTCAATCTATCTCCAAACTTCCTTATTTTAATGGTGTAAATTATTCATATTGGAAGATTAGAATGACCTTGTTTATACAAGCAAATGATTATGTCGTGTAGGACATAATCATGGATAGTCCAACCATACCTCTAAAGTAAGAAGGAGAAAATCTAGTTCCAAAAAGCAAGAGGGAATGGAATGAGGAAGATAAGAAGAGCATGCAACTCAATGTGAAGGCCATTGACATTCTCTTTTGTGCACTTGGTTCGGATGAATATAGTAGAGTTTCTTCATGTTCCAATAACAAGGAAATTTGGGACAAGTTAGAAGTCACTCGTGAGGGTACAAGTCAAGTTAAAAAGGTAAGAATTTTCATACTCAACTATGAAACATTCAAGATGAAACCCGAGGAAGACGTCAAGATTATGTCTGATCGATTTACAATTATCATCAATGGGCTCAAAACATATGGGAAGATTTATCCCAATGAAGAAGTTGGGAGAAAAATGCTTTGAACCTTGCCGAAGGCATAAGAAGCTAAGGTGACCATCATAGAAGAAGCAAAGAAATTGGAAACACTCTTTTTAGACGAGCTTATTGGTTTATTACTTACTCATGAGATGAGAATGAAGGAAGGGGTTGAAGAAGAAAATATGGAGGAGAAGAAGATTGGTATTGCCCTCAAGTCCACAATAGAAGAAGGTAATACAAATGAAGATGTGGATGAGGATGAAGAGATGGCTATGTTTGCTTCAAGATTTAAAAGGTTTATAAGGTCCAATAAAAGAAAATAATTCCAAAAGAAGGAAAGACTCAAAATTGAATCAATCAAGGAGAAAGATCCCATTATTTGTTATGAGTGCAAGAAAAAGGGACACATGAAGTTTGATTGTCCTCAATGGAAGAAGAAAGGGTCTAGCAGACAAAAACACCAAGCTAATAGTGCTACTTGGAGTGACGAGGACACATCTAATAAAGAAACTCAAGAAGTATCCAACTTGTGTCTCATGGCCATAGATGAGTCTAAGGTAACTTCTAACTCATCTATTTCAAATTCTTATTCTTTTGATGAGTTGCTAGATGTCTATGATGAATTGGGTTTAGAATTTGAAGTCATGGATTCAAAACATAAGAAAAATATTTCAAACTTGAAAAATGAAAAAGACTTCAAAACCAATCATGAACTTGAAGAGAAAGTAAACAAAATGCAAGACATTATTAATGATCTTGAGAAGAAGAATTTAGATTTGTATAACTTACTTTCTAAAGTTCATGATGATCATGAAAAATAACTTAAGTTGCTTAATAGTGAAAAGGCTCACTCTAACAAAGTTTTTTAAAATAGAGAAAATTTAAATTTTTTTTGTTAAAAATAATCTTAATTTCTATAAACATAGAGGTCCCTAAAAGTTTTACAATAGACAAATCATTAAAAGTATATGGGTCCCTAAAGGGCTCATAACTTTTCAAGATAAGAACTTGATTTCAAAATGGATACCTAGAGGGACTAAAATTATAGGAACTGATGCTTATGGACTCAAAAGAATTTGGGTACCAAAAATGAAACTTTGATTCTATATTTTTCGGAAAAGGGGCATTGGTTTGAGGTGGATTATTCAAGGAAAAACTTATGGTACCTTGATAGTGGATGCTCAAGACACATGACTAGTGACAAGAGTAACTTTATTAATTTGAAGCCAAAAAGTGGAAGAGAAGCTACATTTGGTGACAACTCTACAAAACATATTGAAGGAATAGGCTCTATTGGTAAAAACTCTCCAGTTATTATTGAGAATGTCTTATATGTCAACGGTCTTAAGCATAATCTTCTAAGTATTTGTCAATTATGTGATAAAGGTTTTAATGTCATATTTCAGTCCAAATGATTGCCTCTAATAAGATTGTGCTTGTAGGACATAGGATAGAAAATATATATGTGGTGCATTTAGATTATTTGCATAATTCTAACATATTATAACAACTCATTTTCAGTGATATCAGAATAGTGGTTTTGGGACCACAAATTCAAAGTCAGAAAATTTATTTTATTATTATTTTATTACCTACAGTGTGATAGAAATACCGTATAAAAATTTCATTAAGAAATTTTTCCATTTACATGTTTAATTTGATTAAAAAGACTAAATCACGAAAAGTACAAAAGTTGAGTTTTAATGGCTAAAGGTATTAAATAGCTATGAAACTTAAATGTGGAGGTCCTTATATGGTAATTGACCCAATAATAGTGATAGTGAATGTACATGGTTTGGTATAAGTGTAATAATTAATGTTTTAATATGTTAAATAGGTAATTATGTAATTAAGATTATAATAATTAAAACCAAATTAAAATATCATTTGGTATAATGTCCTGAACCTATTGTTAAGCAAAAAGAAGCCATTTTTCATCCTTCACATTTAGCCAAGCTTGTGTGTGCAATTGGTAAGTGATTTTTGTCCCGTTTTTAATGATTTCTACGTTTTCGGGATCATTGTAGCTTAATCTAGCTATCTCAGGGATTAATTTGTGAAACTGTTAAAGTATTTGTGTTTTTCCATTGATGAACATGTTAGGGTATTGAATTTTAATGGTAGAAAATGAATGGTTTTTGTTAGATTAACAACTTTTGTAAAGGAATTTTTGATGAAATTATCAATTAGGGATTAATTGAAAAATGTGATAAATTATGTGGTAAAATTATGAATTTGTGAAATATCTGGGCTATTGTAAGCATGTATATAGTTCGGCTAGGCTTGGGTAGGGATAAAATTGAATGAATTTCATTTTTCGAGCCTAGGGACTAAATTACAAAGAATTAAAAGTATAGGGGCAAAATGGTAATTTTAACAAAAAAGTGTGTTTGACTAAATTGAATATGAATTATATTGAATTGATTTAAATTCATTCGTATAGATCCGGTTAGACCTCGTACGGAGTTAGATCGAGGCATAGAGAAAATCTCGGATTAGTCACCTCCATATCTACAAACACTCGTCGAGGTAAGTTCGTGTAATTAAATTGTACATTTATATGTTTTAAATTGAATTATATGTTTG
>JABFAF010277922.1:0-30909 GCA_013677275.1 Gossypium schwendimanii | reverse complement strand
ATAAAATCACATTTTAATAATTTTTATATCCTAATTTCATATTTTCACATATTTCATTAATTTATTAAACAATTATTTAGTTTTAACAACGAATTTAAGTAAATAGGTGATAAATTACATAGAAAAAATCCTATATATATTTTCGTTTACAACACTCCATCATCATAGGGAGACAAATCAATATTGGCTAGATCATTTTTCAAGAGGTGCATTGGTGTGCCAAAAAAAATACTGGCAGCCTAAACTTCCCCTTCCTCATTACTACTTTGTGTTGCACTGCTAGAGTCCCTCTCAATGATGATGAGGATGTCACCCCAATAAGGGTGGACTATCCTGAGCCATTTTTGCCAAAGTCCAATGCATTGATGCTGCAAAATCAACTCATCATAGTCAGGCTACAACTTCTACTACTACACATTTTCCCACGGAAGCACTCTCAGCATCTCGTAACTCCTTCGAACAAATTGGCCTAATGTTGGTTGAATTACCAATTACCAATTAAGCCAATATTAACTTTAATTGAGTTGTTTACCACTCTTAACTAAGAATACTCTCTTAGTCTCATCCACTCTAAGAGTTACTACCTAAGTTACTGATTTGTCATAATTCAGTGTAGCAGATTAAACTAGTTTTCATAGTCGAGGAGCTTGAATAGAAGCACTTCTATCATGTTTTATTAAGTTTTCATAGTTTCATTTACATTCAATAAAAAAAGTGTAATTTGAGTCTTTTAATGAATTTTGGGTCTAAATGAGGCCTAAGGGTGAGCTAATATACTTAGTGAGTGTGCAGGAGACCAGCAGAGGGCTTATAAACTCAATACTAGTCATTGTGTTGCAACACGGGGAGTTTGATGTCACAATATAGGGAGCAAAGTACAAGAATTCAAAGACTGCCTTCGGTGTCGTGACACAACCAAGGGATGTCGTGATAGACCCCTAAAACCATCTTGAAGTTGAGTATATTGTCTCTGATGTCTCGACATAGACACTAGGGTGTCGTGACATCAGTCATGTACGAGAAACACTTCCGAGCTAGGGGTGTTTTGGTCTGCACAATCAAATTTTTAATACGATAGCGTCAGCTGACCTAGGGTTGAGGATAACGATAACCCTAAATCTTTAAATAGGTTAATTTAACAATTATCAAAGACGACTTTCATGCCTTAGGACTTTCTTTGTAATTTCAGTTTTTAGTTTTTCCCTTTTTCTTTGGTGTTAGGATTATTTCTAGTTTTTATGTTTGTGTTTGTTGGGAGATATAATTGGTAGACTCGATCAACTCTTTAAGGATTTTCACTTCATTTAATAAAAATTGGGATTTTCTGAAACCTCTTCGTTTGATTTATTATTGATGTTTATTTTTCATATCAAGTTAATTGTGTTTATGAAATCAATGAGGAACTAATACTCTTATGGGGGATTAGCGAGTGGAGGTATGGCTAATTAATTGTTGTGAAGAGATTTCTTTGCGGATCAACTATTTGGGAAAGGAAGAACTTAAAACTTAGGCTTAACAAACCTAGGAAGTCGTTTAGGTGGGAATTAACCCAAAATTGGTATGACCTATCCGTGAATACATTAGCCCCGAACCGGTCTGGATTGTGAGGTCGAGAGATAAGTAGTGCTTTAGTGGAAGATCAAAGGATCCTGCTAGGGTGACAACTAGTTGATTAAATAGAAACCCGAAGCGACAGCTGATTATGATTACCAAAGCAAACAAATCTCCCATGCTTAGATCTGATTCAATTTACATAATTAGTTTTCCAAAGTCTCTTTATTTATGTTATTTTCTTTATTATTATTAAAACCCCAAAAATCTCTTTTTATCTTTCCTTACAATATAATTTATTTAAAGTAGTAATTAGATATATTTGTGTTTAGATTAGGGTTAATTTAATACTCGCCTCCCTTGGGTACGATCCTCGGAGTACTCATTTAATTTGTTGTAACTATTTTACAACATAACTCGTACACTTTCGGATATTGCTTATTTCATATCTTGTGTGCAGGTTTTTTTTACTCTGGATATTGGTATGTCCAAAGATGGTCATGTTGTTTGTGTCGTTGCTGGATAGACAACGTCACTAAATTATTTTAATTTTTGCATTTAATAGACTAATTAGGAAATTAATAAATCATAGATACAATTTTTTTAGCATTTCTTTGTTCTCTTCTTATTTTAGGTTGTAGGGAAATATCCATAAAACTACTCACATATCCGAAAAGACCAATCTCTATATTCTCTTGGTGTTCTAGGAGATAATTTTGTTGTCTGCAATCTGATAAATAACCTTTAATAACATAATGCAAGCATTTGGAATATTTTTTGACTTGGGCTAGTTGCAATCTAGTATTACTCGCCCCATTATTCATAGTCCTCACTTTGAATAAAATCTTTCATTATTAACATGGATTTCTCATAATGTCAGGTTTAATGATTATAGAAAAGAAGATCCTATAGCCTTTCTTCAATAGTTCGAACACATATGCAGCATCGTTACATACGTGAGCATCCTAGTAAAAGCTATTAAATTATTACTAATTCCATTCGCACTAGTTGGAAAAGTGAAGGCTCAGTTAGATGCACTGCCACCCGATACTATCACTATATGGACTAATTTTGTGTAGTTATTCCTTCTCAAGGTTATGCCTATGACTCAAGTAATCAACACTTATGAGCAAGTATATCAATTTAAAGAATATATTACCGAAACATTAGGGAAAGCTAGGGAACGATTCAAAACAATTCTTAGGGAAGTATTAGGTGGAGGTATACATTTTGCAATTCAAATATATCATTTCTATGACAAATTTGATAGTCATAGCTAGTGGAAATTTGACATCATAATTGGGGGAAGTATTTGGAAGAAAACGAGAAATGAAGTAATGGAAATGTTGGAAATTTTTTGTGAGAGTGAATTTATTTGGGGATACATAACGAATTGGAATGTTTGGATTTGGTAGAACCTAAGCAAAAAGAGAAAAAATGCAATAAATTGGATTTGATTACAACAAATTTGGCTAAGAACGATAAATATCCATCAAGAAGAAAATTTGGATGATAGAGGACAAGAAAACCATTAGATAGCTCTTCAACTTGATTGGTGACGGCAAAGTAGGGAACAACTAGAACAACTAATTCTAAATGCAAAAAAAATGGTACCATCCATTACCAAAACTCGTGAGTTAAAATTAAAACCATTACTAGAGCATTTAATGTATGAATATTTGGGAGAGCAAAACACTTTATCTGTAATTATGGCTGCTAGGTTAAGTTCTGAGCAAGAAGAGGCAATATTTAGTGTTTTAAAAACACACAAAAAATCCATCGGATGAACTATTGTTGATATCAAGGGAATCAATACTGCACTATGCCAACACAAGATCAGATTGGAAGAAAGGAAAAAGCTAGTGGTAGATGCACGTTGATTAAATACGACTATGAAAGAAGTGGTAAAAAAAGAATTGCTCAAATTGCTAGATGTAGGGATTTTTTATGGAATTTCTAACAGTGAATAGGTAAGTCCCACACAATGCGTTTTGAAGAAAGGAGGGTTAACTGTGGTTGAGAATGATAAGAATGAGTTAATTCCAACAGGAACGGTCATTGGTTGGCAAGTATTATTGACTACCAAAAATGAAATGATGCAATGAAAAAAGATCATTTTTTGCTTCCTTTTATTGATCAAATGCGAGATAGATTTGTTGGAAAAGACTATTATTGTTTCCTTTATGGATATTCCAGATATCATCAAATTCCTATACATCCCAATGATTAAGAAAAAAACAAAATTTACATGTCCTTTTGGGACATATGCTTTTAAACGAATGCCTTTTAGATGATGTAACCCCCTAGCGACCTTTATGAGATGTATGACTGCTATTTTTGCTGATATGTTGGAAAAGGGCTTAGATGTATTCATGGATGATTTCTCAATTTATGGAGATTCTTTTTCAGAATTTTTAGATAACCTTGAGAAAGTTTTACAAAGATGTGAAGAAACCAATCTAGTACTTAACTGGGAAAAATGTCACTTCATGGTGAAAAAAGGATTAGTGTTAGGACATCAAATATTGAGAAAAGGTTTGGAAGTGGACAAGGAAAATATTGAAGTTATCAAAAATCTTCCTAACCCTACAACAGCCTGAGGAGTGTGAAATTTCTTAGGACATGCTGGATTCTATAGGCGATTCATAATAGACTTCGCTCATAACTCTAAACCATTGAATGACGAGTTTATGTCTACACTGATCACATGGCATTAAAATATGTTATGAAAAAAGAAAGAAGCAAAAGGAATACTAATGAGATGGGTGTTATTGCTTCAAGAATTTGACATGTGGATAATGGATAGAAAATGAATGGAAAATCAAATTGTGAACCATTTATCTAGAAAAGAAAATGATTTACAAGAGAAAAACTCTAAAGAAATTAATGAGACCTTCGTTGATGAGTAGTTATTCAAGGTAGACATCTGTAAGGTTAGGTTTAGGAATAACAACACACCATATGTATCATGGCAAAAAAAGAAGAGTATCATGCATGAATCAAAAAATTACATTTGGGAAGATCCATATGTCTTTCGGCAATGCACAGATCAGTTATTTTGAAGTGTGTAGGGGAAGAAGATATAAAATATATTCTGTAAGGATGCCATACATAATTATGTGGGGGGTACTTCGGCAAAAAAAATAACAATTCAAAAAATATTGCAATAAGGATTTTATTAGCCGACTATGAACAAAGTTGCTCATGAATTTGTACAATGATGCAATAGATGTCAAACAACTTGAAGTATATCAAAAAGAGATGAAATGCCACAAATAGAGATACTGAAAGTAGAGGTATTTGATGTCTGGGGAATTGACTTCATGGGACCCTTTCAAAGTTCTTTTGGGAACCAATAAATTTTGCTAGTCGTTGATTATGTGTCTAAGTGGGTTGAAGCAGTGGCATTACCCACAAATGACATAAAAGTGGCAGTTAGATTCTTGAGAAAAAAAAATCTTTGCTAGATTTGGAACACATCATGCATTGTTAAGGATGAAGGATCTCATTTTTGAAGCATGCAGTTTGAAGTCGCTTTAGCTAAATACAGTGTGAGACACCGGATGACAACAACATATCATCCACAAGTTGAGGTGTCCAACCATGAGATTAAACGAATTTTGGAAAAAACGGTAAATCCAAGTAGGAAAGATTGGGCAACAATACTAGACAATGCACTATGGGCTTATAGAATTGAATACAAAACTCTGTTAGGAATGTCTCCTTACAAATTAATTTACAAAAAATAATGTCACTTCATGATTGAATTAGAGAAGAAAGTCTATTCGAGGAATTAGAGAATTGAACTTAGACCCAGAGTTAGCGAAGAAAGAAAGACTATTTCAATTGCAGGAATTAAAGGAATTTCATTTCATGGATTATGAAAACACGAAACCGTATAAGGAGAGGAACATATTTTGGCATGATGCTGAGATACAAAAATGAGAATTTTTGTCCGGGCAAAAGGTCCTTCTACTTAATTCAAGATTAAAATTATTTCCTGGCAAGTTGAAATCCAGATGGACTAGTCTATACACTATAAATCAAGTGGCACCTCATGAGGCAATAGAAATTATCAGAAATGGAGGACAATTTTTTTATCTTAAATGGTCAGATAGTGAAACATTATTTCGAGGGAACAACGAAAAAAGTATTCGACATTCAAGCCTTACAATGCAAAACTTTATGGTTTCAATGTGGAAGTAAGGACTTCATGGAAAATGAAAGGGAAACGAATAAAGAAAGTAAAATTGCTAAATACCCTAAGATGAAAGAGCATGGCGGAAGCTGCCCTCCCTGTCACGAAAACAATACTACATGTCATGGTAATGAATAAAATTTAGCAGAGGTAAACTATCCTCGAAGTCGCCTAAGGGATGTCATGACACTCCTACATACTCTGCAATCTAAATTTTACTAAATTGTGACGTGTTTGTAATTAAACTTCAATAGATTTAAAGTTATTTAACTTTTCATTAACTATGAATAATATACCTAACACAAATATAACTCTTAGCCTTTATTATAATCTTCTTCTAAGAATCAATAGGCTACATAAATCTCTTCTTTCTCCCCCGGTAATGTGAAAAATCAAGATTTCTTTGTCATTGTTCGAGAAGCAATAATTTCAGAACAAAGTACCACAACAAATTCAGGTTTTAGTAGTTACAAATTCTTATAAAAACACAATGAATCCATCTGTTGAATTCCAAAAAAAAAACAACAGAGACAAATATCTACAACAGTTACAGCCCATATCTTTATCCAAGAGTAAGGGTTTGACCCATTGATGAGAAATTGTAAATGTGGGAAATTGCAACAGAAAGGGAATGGACTAACTTCTGCTTGCCACTTGAAGAGCCAACAATAATATCTATTGTGCAAGAATTTTATATCACACTAAAAGAAAGAGAAGTGACAAGATTGTATTATGTGTTGTGGACATATGTTAAAGTCAGAGGGGTCAACGTTCTGGTAACTAAAAGAAATATTTGTCAATATTATGATGCTCCTTATTATTACCACGATTACCTGTACAAAACAGACCTCAAAGAGTTTAAAAACATAAACATGGCAGAGATTTTGAGGTTTTTAACAGAAGAGAAAGAGGTATGAACATATCAAACAAGAACAGAGATACTTGAGACATTCAATTAAGTGTTGATGACTCTAGCAATAAAATTATGGATGAAGTTCGTATGTTCAATAACTTGGTCATAGTAGACCTCTCTAATATTAGTCCAGTACAGGCCATTCTAATATATGTGATCTTGCAAAGAAAGCAGATATGTATTGGTACTTGGATATATCAGAATATCATTGAGTGTGTAAGAAATCAAGCAAAAAGGGCATTTTTTTCCACACCTTATAACGAAGATGTGTAAAAGAGTAGGAGTACCTATGGAGCGGTTAGATAAAGAGATGAACCCTCCAAAGAAATTACTAGAAGACGATTTATACAAGCAATTTGTAATACTATAAAGAAAAAAAGGAAGAAAGGAGAAAAAGAGGACTCTAGGAGGGAGATGAATAATCTCTTTTAAAAAATTATTTTACAATACATATATACATTAGGAGAATTTATGTTTGGTTTATTTTACTTTAGAAAATTTAATTGTTTTTCTAATATATAGTAATTAGTAATAATTATAATAATATTAGAATTATACAAGTATATATTTATAAATTTTTGTGTAAAATCTCCACATGAAAGAATCACAACCTATTCAAGCTTACAAAGGAAGGAGTACCCACCATTAGCCAACAAATCCACCATAATCAATCGAGTAACTTATTTCCTTATCTTTGCAGGGATAAACATTGAGGGCAATGTGTTCTCTAAAGTGTGGGGGTAACATAGAAAATTTGTCTCAAATTTTAGATTGTTCTTTTAATTTTTATTGTCAATTATGTGCTTGAGCTTGTAGAAATACAAGTGAGTGGTTAAAAGCATGTATATAGGTTGATTGTATTCACTATAAACTTGGCATGATAGTAGATGATTTTACATTTTTTATTATTAGACTACAAAGTTCTATATATTACACTATAAATAGACATTGTGCAATTAAATGTACCAAATGATATAGAGAATACAGGGAAACGAGCATGCTAGTATGTATGGTAGAATATTGAATTTATAATTGTTTGGCTAATTAAATTTGTGAATATTGAGATACCTAAGGATGACCTAAGGCATTGTTTGGTATACACCTACAGCCAAAAAGATATCCCTATTTATTCATCATTAGTACCAACATTTGAGCCTGAAAACACTTCTTGATGAATCTTCATGCAAAACCAAACCAAAAACATTAATTTGTATTTGCCCTTTTTATTTGGTCCTGAAATGCATGGCTATAGACATCTAGTCATATGTATTGAGGGTTAAGAAGATACATCATGGTGGATTTTATAAAAACATAGTGAAATAGGAAAGATTGATGTGATATAGTAATTGTAGGTTAGCCTATAAAGTGCAAAATAAAAGAAAATTTCAAAAAGAAAATCAAAATGAGTAGAAAAGGTACTTGAAAAGCCAAAGCATTTGCAAGTGAGATGTATTGAAAAGGAAAAGGGTCAGAAAGTCACAAAATAGAAAAAAATCATTCATTAGTCCACAAAAACTTGTGCACTAGCCATAGTTGTTGTATTATGTTGTGATTTCCTATATGGAGAAATAAGGAAGGTGAGAGAAGGAGAAATAAGGCGGTGAGCGAGTAAAGGTCACTAAAGGGGAAAGAATAGGGAATAGTACGATGTGCCAAACTATTTTCGTGTTTGAAACCATTTTGATGCTTACCATTCTTGAATTCAATACCTGTCCTAAGCATCAGAACATTACAAGTCGAAAAGCCCTTTGTGACCTAGGTATATTTCTTCATGATTTGACATCATATTGGATAATCACATTTACGACTATTTGTATTCTACTAAGTTAATAAAATTACCTGTATAATATAATAAACTTAGGTTTTTGATATAAAGAGTGGTAAGTTAGCTTTATATTATGTCAAGATTATGTGTAAATATGAAATGCCTCATTATGTACTCCGAAACCAACGTTTGTGCTATATTTGCTCAAGGGTTGTATTTTAATTTTTTGTGTTTGCCTTCCTTGAGGACAAGCAATGACTTAAGTGAGGGGGAGTTTGATCTGCTATAATTCAGTGTAGCAAATTAAACTAGTTTTCTCACTTGAGGAGCTTAAATACAAGCACTTCTATTATGTTTTGATTAAGTTTTCTCAGTTTCATTTACATTCAATAAAAAGTGCAATTTTAGTCTTTTATTGACCTTTGGCCGAATGAGGCCTAACGATGAGTAATATATTTAGTGAGTGTGCTGGAGACCATCAAAGGGTGTATAAACTCAATACTGATTTTTGTGTTGCAACATGGAGAGTTTGATATCGTAACATAGGGAGCAGAGTACAAGAATTCTGAGACTAGCTTTGGTGTCGAAACACATCCAAAGATGTTACGACACACCCCTGAAACCACCCTAAGGCTAAGCATATCATCTTCAAGGTCACGACACAGGCACTAAGGTGTTACGACGCTGGTCCTGTATGAGAAACAGTTACTAGCTAAGGGCATTTTGGTCTGTACAATCAAATGTTTAATACCAGAGCCTTAGCTGACCTAGGGTTGAGGATGATGGCAACACTAAATCTATAAATAAGCTTATTTAACACTTTTCAATGGTGGGTTTCATACTTTAGAACTTTCTTTTTAATTTCAATTTCCAATTTTTCCCTTTTTCTTTGGTTTTAAGATTATTTCTAGCTTTTATCTTTGTATTTGTTGGGAGATCTGATTGGTAGACTCGATCATGTCTTTTTGGATTCTGCACTTCATTCAATACAAATTGAGATTTTTTTAAACATTTTTTCTTGATTTATTATTCATGTTTATCTTTCATATCAAGTTTTTTGTGTTTATGAAATCCATGAGCAACTAATCCTCTTATGGGGATTAGCGAGTGGAGGTATGACTAATTAATTGTTGTGTAGAGATTTCTTGGTGGATCAAATGTTTTGGAAAGGAAGAACTTAAACCTTAGGCTTTACGACCTTAGGAAGTCATTTAGGTGGGAATTAACCGAAAATTAGTATGGTTTATTTGTGAATGCCTTAGCTCCGAACTGGTCAAGACTGTGAGGTCGAGAGCTAAGTAGTTCCTACTGACTAGCCAGTTTAATGGAATGTCGAGATATCCTTCTAGGGTGATGACTAGTTGATTGAATAGAAACCCAAAGCAACAGTTGATTATGATTACCAAAGCAAGCTAATCTCCCATGCTTAGATCTGATTCAATTTACATAAGTAGTTTGCCAAAGTCTCTTTATTTATGTTATTTTCTTTATTATTATTAAAACCCAGAAATCTCTATTTATGCTCCTTTGTAATATAATTTATTTAAAGTACTAATTAGATCTATTTGTGTTTATATTAGGATTAATTTTGTACTTGCCTCCATTGGGTACAATCCTCGGAGTACTCATTTAATTAGTTGTAACTATATTACAACCTGACTTGTATACTTGCGGATACCACTTATTTCATATCTTTTGCGTAGTTTTTTTACTCTAGACGTTGTTACGTTCAGAAACGGTTAGTTACCCTTTCGATCTCCCCTAGGCATACAAATACCCTTTTGGTCTCACCGCTTAACACAAGTTTACTATATTATTACACAACAGACTACCCTTTCAGTCTTACTTGTCTAGATATTCTACTAGGGTCATCAATCATAGTATATTGAAAAATTTGGCAAACTTGAATAAACAAACAATCGCAGATAAATAATCACTTACTGAAATAATTAGTTAATCAATCAAAACTTGCAAAATATTAACAACATCGTAGATTTTATTCTCATTTTTATAGAAACAGGCAATGAATCAATTAATGAACGAGATATAAATATCAAGAATAAAGAAGAGAATGCTTATTGAAAAATAGAGATGAGTGCACACATCCATAACATTCTCAAGAAATTAATGTAGAATTTAATGCTTATTGAAAAATGTAGAATTTAATGTTGATTATATAAGCTAGAATTCAAAGACCAAAATGCCCCTTTGTTTAATACAACAAATAAGGCTTGGAGCTTGAAAAAGACCCTAAATTGCCCTTGAAATCGTAACCGACATGCTCAAGAAATTATCACAACGTTGCGACATGGAGAGTTTCCTCATCGTGACTTTCAGATCCCAATGTTGCAACATTCGCGATAGTTTCATCCAAAGAGTTTGTTCTTGTGTTTGTCTTTAATGTCGCAACTTCCATGGCCTAATGTCACGACATTGGTAGCAGTTTCATCCAAAAGTTGCATTTTCAGGTCCAGATCTATCCTACATAACCACATAACCTTATTTAGATATAAAATACTATAACAGTACTACAAAAACTACTAAAATTCATACTTTGGCTACTTAGAATGTAAAACATAAATTATTTCTAAATTTACTTGATTTTACCATTAAACAGGCTAAAATTATGCGAACAAGGATAACAAATAACATGATATCTTGGGCTAGATCACCTAGTAAGCATGCAAAATATTACTACTAATTCAACTTAGCACCAAAACCTCCCTAGCAATGAAACCAATAACTTGACCTTACCTTGATGTATGTGTATCGAGGTTTAAAATAATGCAATTCAATATAGATATAAAGTGTGGCATCTGCAAGCGAACAAGAGAAATTGTAATGTAGAATGATTTACAACGAAATATTGTAAGTATTATGAGGATCATACCCAAGGGAGGTATGACTAAGTTGAGCTAATAGTAATAATGAACATACAAAACTAAGTCTAAATAGTTATTACTCTACTTACTATAGTACGACTAAATATTAATTAAGAATGAGAATTTAACTACTTAAAGAACTAAATTGCATAAACACGAAAACTACCAAAATAACAATAGAGATTGACAAATAGGAGGTTGATTAATATCCATGGTTATAATTAACCTAGAATTAGGGATTTTACCAATTAATTATTAATTGACCTAATCAATACGTTTTGACCTATAATTACGTCAACTAATCAACTTAGTCCATTTATCTGTTGACCCGGTGGATCTAAACTAGGTAAATTGAATTAGTTCTCAATAGAATATCATTTCGGTCTCATCTACCTAGTTTACTACCTAGAGTCTTCAATTCTAAGGTTTCAAGTACATTTTATTTAATCCAATTCATTTATTTTCAAACCCTATTAATTACGCCAACTTTAATTAACCAATCTCCATACGGATTTAGTTACTACACATTCTAAATGCACTTAATTTTATTAATTCGTAAAGCATTAAAATAATGAAAAATGAAGTAAAGGGTAAGAGATGCTCAAAAATTTGGAGAGACTGATGCTTGAGATCATTTGGGTGGCAATGGAAATCTGTGGACACTTGCTACTGAGGATCCTGTAATAAACAAAACTATAAAAGGTAAAAAAAAGAAACAAAGAACAAAATTGTAAAAACTAAAAAATTACTTACAATGAAAAAATGAAAAATAACAATGTTGAATCTCTAAATCTATCTACTCTACTAAACTAAAGCATAAATGAGCCTCCTAATCTAATGTTTTTAAGTTACATTATAGATTTCATGGTTTTTTACCTAATTGGGTCAACTCGACCCTTAATTACAAGTTAATGTTGATTGTACAGATGGAAACACCCTTGTAGATTTTAAGTTTGTCGACTGTCAATGTTAAGACATTCCAAGTCCACTTTCGTGACTTTACAGGTAGTTTGCTCGAATCTTTGGTGAAGGGTTGAATGTCATAACTTCCTTAATGTTATGACTTTGCTGCAGCCATGTGATCGACTTTCATCTTTGGCTACTGTTGGGAATGTTGCAACTTTTAGAGTTGAATGTAGCGACTATAGGGTCCAATGATGTTACTTTTTGCTTCCAATGTTGCAACTTTTTCCATAGTTTACCTTTCTTGTCAATGTTGGTAAAAAATTCATCTAAGTGTTGGAACGACTTCAATATCGTGACTTTAGTGTCTTAATGTTATGACGTTCACTCCAGTCTGCTAACTTCTTGGCTTTATTTGGTTCAAATTGTTTCTTGCACACTTTATCAACTTGTTAGAACTTCTTTAGGCTTGAATTGGCCTAATTGGTCAAGAAAGATCATAAAAGGACTAATTTTATTCCATTAAATATAGCTACTGGATAGTTCCTTAAACTAATGAAGATAATATAAAAATGTTTGATTACAAACTCTTTAAGTAGCAAAAACCTAATTTTCCATATCAATTTATGGCAGATCAACTATCCATGATGCCGTGGTCAAATGTAAATAGAAAATAATCTCTTTGAAAGCTATGAGAGGTGAGATAGTAAATGTAAAAGTTGACAAGCCTAAATACTCAACCAATATAATTTCTACAATGTTAGCTCGTGAATTGATTAAAAAATAGTGTGAGGCATATGTAACCTATATTCTGGACCCACGAATGTTAGGATCTGATTTGGATCAAGTTCTTATAGTTTGAGAATTCCCAGATGTATTTCCAAAGGATTTCCAAGTTTCCGCCTAAAAGGGAAGTTGAATTTGCTATTGAAATACCACCTAGAACTGTGTCAATTTCCATTGCGCCATATAGAATAGCTCTAGCCGAATTAAAAGAATTGAAATCTTAGTTGTAAGAACTTCTGGATAGAGGGTTTATCAGGTCGAGTGTATCATCGTGGGGAGCTTCGATTTTGTTTGTGAAGAAAAGGGACAGAACCTTGAGGTTGTGTATCGATTACTGGCAATTGAATAAGGTAATGATAAAGAAAAAATATACACTTCTCGAATTGATGATTTTTTCAACCAACTCAAGTGAGCGAGTTTATTTTCAAAGATTTGATCTTCATTTAGGATATTACTTATAACATTCCACCTAGTGAGGTACTAGTGGCAAAATGATGTCCGTAAAAGCAAGGCACAATAAGCAAGTTTTGAGTACGTGTACAAGGCTTAATGAATTAGTTTTTGTGCATAACGTATGATTTAATTAAGTGCAAGTTATTTTCTAAGAGCATTTGGTCTTGCAAACTCTAAACTAAAAGAAAGGAACACTAATACGAATAGTGTACAAGACACTCTGAATGAGTAAAAGCCAACCTTTAAGAAATGTAAGTTCAATGGATTAAGGAAAAGTAACATACAAGTAAATATATGTGATAAGGCGCATGGCTATAAGTAAGCATGATTGGCGAAGAAGTGTTCGCCCAAAAGTTCATCTCGATGTTTAGAATAGGTGAACCAGAAATATTTTATCTGTAAGGCCCTCTGTAATAGGCAAGGTTAAGGAATCATAATAAGGATGAGGTGAAGTATAACTGGTGAGATGGTAAACGCCTGGATGTACTCTTTTGGACATATAATATTGGGTGAACTCTGATATAAATAAGTGGCACGAGTTCTCAGTCAAATTACGACGATGAGTGAAATCTGACTAGTAGCCATAAGAAAAATGAATCAAAGGAATGGTATACGCCTATGATATAGCATAAGCGTAACTAAAGTGGTCCCGAGCCAGTCACTTTATGACATAGGTTGGTTTAAAACTAACTAAAGAAGAATTAGGAAAGTTGAAGATTAATAAGATAGCCAAGTAAGTTTTGGAAAGTGGCAAACAATGGTAAAAATAACTTAGTTCTGATGTGACATTTTCCCAGAGAAGATTTTAGTTAAGTTAAAGGAGGGTTGCCTCCCTCTTTAAACCTAAGGCTTAAGGCAGAGAGAGTGCTCTCTCTTGAGGCTAAGTCTAAAAGCTTTGGCTTTGTTGAGAAGTCTTCCTCTTGTCAAGGTAAGTTCCTTGATTTTACTTGTTTAAAACTTAAATCTGTAAGTATGCATGAAGAAATGAAGCTATGTTTGGGTTAAAATTGATGATAAAGGATACCTGAATAAGTTCTAATGAAATGTTTCCGTCTATCAAGGGAAAGAAGGTTGTCTGGCTAGGGAAAGGATCTAAATTTTAAGCTCCTTCTAAGGCTAACAAGTGAGTCTTGGAACTGACTCTTACTTGCATGTTTGCTTGATAAATCTTGTATGTTCGAAAGGCTAATTTATGAAATGAAACATAAGAATTGCAAGTGTGATGCTTAAGGATGATGTGCATTTGTTATGAATAATGAATGAGCATGATGATAAGTCTCTGTTCTTGATGCGAGTCTCAAGGCCTAATTTCATACCCATGGATGTGATGGGTTTACACTACCTCAAGGCTCAACAATAAGATCAAATGCCAAGCCAATAAAACTAAGATTCGATCAAAGATAAAATTCGCAGATGAATCTTTTCAAGGAAGAGGGAATGATACATGTACGGATGGGGTGAAATTTATTAAATTTCATTTACCAAAGCTGACAATTTTCAAGTTTGGGAAATCAGCAGACTTGAGATGACTTTTTGGATGGGATCTCTATATTTCTTAGTTGAGATGTCTGCATGGCATTAGAATATCTATTTCTTAGCTTCAAAACAGACTTCAAATAACTCGACTTTGAGTTCGAGAGCTCAAGTTTTGACCATTTTAATAAAGACTATGCGAGAAGAATTTCTGTACGTGATTATGTCAAAATTTTCAAGTTTCGGGCTTTTAATTTGATTTTAAATAATATTGGGTTTGGGTTTTAGGCTAAATTCTTATTCTATATGAGCCCAATATTGTATTTATCAGCTCTTATTATTTTATTATTATTAATTTTTAATAATTATTAAGTAGCTTAAGTTATTTTGTAGTTTTATGTAAAAAAAAGTTTAATTTAAAACTACTTCTTATTTAGATTAATAAAGTTCAAGTATACTTAAGAGTTTTATTTAGATTTATTTAGCTAGCCTATATATTGGCATTTGCATTGTACACAAACCATACAATTCATTATTATTCAACTTTTCTTTTTAGTTAATAAATTCTCTTTGAGTTTTTCTTTTCCAGAATTTCTATTGAGTTTTCTTTTAGAAGAGTTTTAACAATCTTTTCAGATTATGGGGATCATCTTTAAACTTTTTCTTGCCAAGTTTTCCAGCAAATAGCATCAAAATAATTTTTTTACCTAGAAAGTTTTTGGAAAAAAATATTTTTAAGTGGGTAAACCATTTTCAAAACGGTCTAAAATTTTACATATTGTTTCTTGACAATTTTTAGACTAGAAAATATTTCCCACTAAAAAAGTGATTGAAAAAGTGAAAAAAGAAAAAAAATTTAAAAATATTCTATAGGTTGAATTTCATGCCAAAATTTTCTAGATAAAATATACAATAATTTATGAGGCTCTAGTTTAAATTTCGTGATTTTTGGAAACCAAGAACACCTTGAACAAAGTTTGTCAAGTTGCTTCGCAATTTTTCAGGTTTCGGGTTTTAGGGATTTTCATTGACTCTTAGCCTTTGGTTTTCCTTTCTTTTTTTTTATTGTTCCTTTACACATTCTAACACTTTATTGTTTCTTTTGTTAGTAGGTTAAAGCACGTTGCACATTCCTTCCTCGATGCAACATAATTCTTTAGTGTCTAGCTGATTTTGAACTACTAGTGCTACTAGGTTTGCTTTGTTAGTTTGATTCTAATACATTCTAATTAATTGCTATAAACACTTTTAAAAGACTTACAAGATTAATTCTTACCTCATTGAGAATTTGATTTTATTTCTGAGTGCAAAACGGTGATGTTTGCTTAACTTTTATTTTCTTGAGTGTTGTGTTCTTTTCAAGCTTTCATAATGATTTGTGATACTATGATCAGAAAGTTGCAAAGCGATCAAGAGGTTCGAGATGCTCAAGATCAGCAATGGGACACTATTTTAGACACGATCAGCAAAAATTTGGAACGTCTAACTACCCAAATTGAGTGTCAAAATCATAATTGGGGAGATAAGGTTGACCAATCTCGTCTTTGTGCAAATAATATTGAACATGACCTCACATGAATGATGAGACTTTCATCAATAATGACTGCGGACAACCTTCTTTTGCTAAACCAAAGTTCTCAATTCCACAATTTCAGGGAAAGAATTATCCCGAGGCATATTGTGAATGGGAATCAAAAATTGAACTTATGTTTCGTTACTATAAATGCTAGGAAAAGGAAAAAGTCTCATTTGTGATCCTTGGATTTTCATATTATAGGTTAATTTGGTGGATTCAACTTGGAATTAATCGTCAAAGAAGCTACGAAAATGTAATAGAAACATGGGATGAGTTGAAGCAAGTGATGCAAAAGTGTTATGTTCCTTCTCATTACTACAGAGAGGTCAAAATGAAACTTCAACACCTTGTTCAAGGTAACCGAATTATTGATGAGTACTTTAAGGAGATAGAGATGCTTATGTAAAGAGAAAATGTGCGAGAAGATGAAGAGAGTACCATGGTGCGGTTTGTAGATGACTTGAACATTTTGATAGTCAATGCTCTTAATCTTCAAACCTACATTGATATTAAGGAGGTAGTACACAAGGCAGTTGAGATTGAGCAACAATTTCAACAACGTCAATCTTTGTCCATTTGGTGTATCAAATATTATAGAGGTACGAGTTATAATTCTACTTTTAAGAATTTAAAACCTCCTTATGCTACTAATAAGTTGCTACCAAAATGTGATGAGACTAAACCTTTTGAGTGGAAAAGTGGGGCCCTTACAAAACCTTATTCTACATCTTCTGAACAGCTCACTTCTACTAATTCTTCACCAAAAGGACAAAGAGCTTGTGAAATTGAATGTTTTAAGTGCAAAGGGCATGGGTACTATAGTCGTGATTGTGCCAACATGAGACTTTTCTTGATTAAAAAAGATGATAGTGAGATTTTTTTCCTCGGATCTATAGAATCAGATGAGATAGAAATGTCATGTTCTCCCACTGAGATGTATTACACTAAATTTAATATTCATAGTACTTGTATGAGGGATATAGGAAGTGAGGAAAAATCATCTAGAATGACTGAGAGAAAGACCTTGAGTGATAAAAGTCTACTTGATGGTCCAAATTTGGTTAGTGAAAATCAATATGGGGTAAATTTAGAGAGTTCTTAAGTGATAAAAGAAAATGAAAAGAAAGAAAATAACCATACAAAAGTGAGGAATGATTATATTTTAACTAACCCTAACTCAATTTTATTTAGTGGTGTTTCTTTGTTACAGGATTTCAAGGATCTATTGATGAACTCTCAATTATATTACTCTACCATCAATAAACAATTTTACTGGGAAAGAGGTGAGATGAACATTGATAATTCTCCGCAGGTGCTAGAATGTAAGAAAAGTAATGATACATCGGAAATTGAAATATGTAGACATACCTTGAATTTTTTTAATAATTATGCTACTAATTTTATTTTTCCTTACGACATGCTTTCTCATTGGTCAAGTTTCAATAATCAATAGTCTGAAAGTTCAATTGATTTTATGGGTTTATCTAAGTATTTAAAGCTTACTTTTGTTGCATTCGACAAGTTTATTAAAGAACCTCATGCATTTGTTCTAGCAGCAGATTTTTTACCTTAGACTTTAAATATGAATTTTGACATAATATTATTAAACTACTTGATTTTTATAATTATGTGAAATTCTTGACTCATCGTTGGAAATTCTTATAGATGACCATGCATATTCAAAGAAAGTTACATGTTATTTTTTACTTGAACACACATGTGCCTAATATTTACATAATAACATTAAACTTTTTCTTGCCAAGTTTTCTATCTTGAATGGGAAATTAGAGCCACTTAAAGGGGGTTGTGCATTCTTCATGTTTCCAAGGCTTCTTAGGACTTTCTACATATTAGGTTCCATTTTTTCCATCTATCTTATTTATTTTTCTTCTTTATTGTGATAATCTTTGATGTATTGTTCTATTTATTTATCTTAGTTATTTATTTTTATTTGCTTTATTTAAAATGGACTCAATTGTGTTTCAGGTTGTGCCAAAATCCAATTTTCATTTTCGAATGTCTAGAGTCCTAAGTGAAATTTGTGACTTGGACAAACTTATGATCCACTTTCGTAATCATCCACACCCATTCTTTATCAACTCTATTGAGAAGTAAGTACATGCATAAACACGTCTGAAAGCATGATTGAGTCTCTACATGAATAAGTTGCATGAATTGCATAAGTCTGCATAAAGAGTTTGCTTGCGTGTGCGTCCGTCGGGACAGTAAACACGAATTTTGGCCATGGTAAGAAGGCAATATAGTGTAAGACCTAGTTTGGGACTATGGCATCATACGGAGATATGAAGACCACATAGTGTAAGACTGTCACATCCTAAATAATAGGTTAGTAGAATTGGGGTTAGTGGACCAAGAGTGGTCACGCCCCAATTTTTAAAAGTTATCTTTTCGCACTAGATAATAAGTAAGTATCTAGCCTAGTGTTTAAGTATTGGTGGATTTGTCCTTAAAGATCTGAGTTCAAGTCCCTTCCCTCACATCATTTTCTATTTTTAGTAGTTTTGCTTCAAAATCCTAGTTTGTGTTACACCTTATTTAAAAATAAATTTCATTAGCATTTAACAAAGAAAATATTATGGCCTAGTGGTTAAGTAGCTTATGTAACTCCCTAGTGAACCAAGTTTAAGTATCCATACTTTCATTTTTTTTTCAATTTTTTGAATAAAATTTGGTCAACTTTGCCATGCATGGATGTAACTATTTTTCAACTTTGTAACATTCATTTTCAAAGTCATTCATGTTATGTTTTGGAACTCCTATGATTATTCACCATCAATCCATTCTAACTCCATTGTCTCCTCATGAATGAGATGTTGGGAATTTGAATTTTGGATTTGAATTGGGTTGGAAGTTATGTCATCCCTTAGTAGCGTTTTCAGTAAGATATTTTTTTTTTTCATCAAATTCATTATTTTTCTCCTCCCTATCGACGACCGTGAGCCACCCTCATTTGGAGGTTCTCCACCATTTTTATTTTATTTTCTCTATTGTTATGTGCCGATAAACACTTCTCGTCCACCATACCACCACCACTTTCCACTCATAACCACCATACCACCACCATGAAAACCACTTTGCGCCACCACTCTTCACCATCTTTCATTTTTCACCACCACTCTTATCTATTATTTCTTTCTTTTCTCTTATTCTTTTCATTTCTTTTATCTTCTTTTGATTTAAATATTTGGTTTTTCTTATTTCTCTACTTAACATTCTTTTGAATCACAACCATTGTCAACCACCGTGCACCACCATTTGCTGCCATTGATCACCATTGACAACCATCATATTGTAATTACTCTTTCTCTTTTCTCTTTTATTTTCATCTTATTGTTTTTTAAATAACAACTTCTTTTTTATCAATTCTTTCTTTTTCTTTGATGACTAGATTCTCATGCCAATTTAGATAATCAAAAATCTTAGTTATTCATTTCAAACTTTTGGAAACAAAAGTGTAAGTATTACGAAGAAGTATTCTATATTTCATTTTGTGAAGTTTTGATTATTGGGAGTGATTGTATATTCTTTTAAATAAGAGATTATTTTGGATTAAAGGATTTAATCCGAGAACTGTAGATCTTTTGTAATATCAAAGTGGGAATTTCTAATAGAAGTGGATTAAGGGTAAGTGGTGATTACAAGCAAGATGTGTAAGTTTGGATATTATTATGTTTTGGGTGATTTTTCTTAAGTTTAAAGTGATTTCTAATTTTTAAATTGGTTCCATTAGGTAAAAATTAGTCTCGATTTACTTGGATATGAAGAGTTTGAGTTCAATTTAAGATTTTACATGTTGGACAAAAGTTAAAGGTATGTATCTTATTTCAGCATTGTAACCTCTCTAACCCAGCCTAGACTTTATGACTAGATTGAGAAGGCTATATTAGCCATCGAAATGGCTAAGCTAACTTGCGTTACTTTTAAAGACCTTAAATGAACTCATTTTAGATAAAAACCATAGTTGTACTTTGACTTAGTTTAAAAACAATCATTTATTAGGTTATCTGTACTTAAAATTCATTTTATTATTGACAATGTTATTTTAGAAAAATTGTTTGTTCGTCACTTTACTTTGTAAAAACTTAATGTTAACTAATATAGCAGAAAGAAATCATTGTTCATGTCATTTTGGAAATCTAGTTGCCTTGTCGATTTGTTTTTTTTTTCAAAAATGGTTCCTTTGCAATGCAACAGAAATTAGGGAACAATGTCAAATTTTACCAAAGCCAACTATCATACATTTTCTGATTATTATGCTTGAGTAATCCATGCATGCAAAAATCCCCAAATGGAAAGTTACCAAGCCACATACTAGAAATAATTAAAAGTTATAACCCGAAACCAATAGAGACTTAATAATACTTATTAAAAACAGTTTGAAGTCCAAGGTAGTTCTCTGTATGTTGGGTCTGGTCCTAGTTTCGAGGTTTACCTGAAAAGTTAAACACTTGAATAGCCTTAAATAAGCTCATATAGATTAAAATGAAGTGTTTAAATAAATGTTCAAGTTAATTGATCATTGTGTTCAAATTTGATATTCCTTACTCGAGATATAGGCTCAATTTGAGTAAAGGGTGGTTACACTATGACTATTACATAATAATCCAAGAAGCATTATCTTGGTAGGTCAGTCCAGTATATTGTTCTTAACATATACTTATGTGTTAACTTGATATCATGTATCCATAGCAACACTTGTCATCAATCAAGTAAATATTAGCCTCAATGCATTATTGTTATCGAAACCCACAACTAAGGACATTTAAGAATGATCATATCATTCTTAGGACCATATCATTACACAACTTATTTAACACAAATAAAAACTGAAAAAAATAACCACAACACTTTTATTAATGACCTAGGTGAAAGGTAAGTTATTACAACCATCATATGATTGTTCTTTGGGTATACTCCAACATTATGAAATTGTAGGAATTATGGAAAATTATTTGATAGGTGATAAAAGTAACATGTTTTAATATCATTCTTAATGCATTTTTGGGTGAGTATTCAATGTTAATGGTGAATTTTATGCTCCTAATCCTTTAAAATTATTTTTTTATACTTAAGAGAGCATTTGGGAGAAAAAGGAGCAAAAATTGGAAAATCAGATTGAGTTACAAGAGCCACACAACCGTGTGTGCCACACAGCCATGTGGTAGGTCGTGTCGATTTTGCGAATTGCACTCGAAACAGTGGAAAAACATGCTTTTTAGGGTTTTTCAAGCATTCTAAGACCTATATATGACAAAAATAAGAACATAGGAATGAGCCGTCATAAAATATTCAAGAAAATAACTCAAAAAACACCATTGAAATGGATTTTAAAGCAGATTTTTATCAAGATTGAAGATCCCCTTTTGATATCTTTGGACATTATTATGAGTTTCTTTGTTTCTTGTGGTTATACTGTATTTTGGATTTTTTATTTGCTAGCATGAACTAATTTTCTAAATACCTATGGAGTTGAACCCTATGATGGATTTTGTCGTTTGATTTTTATTTTATGCAATAAATACTTAGATCTTGTTCCCAATTATGTGTGCTTAATTCTTGGTTTAATATTTTTAGACTATTGATCCATGTTTGTTATGTTTAAATCAGAGGAGGAATATACCCTGTTTAAGAGTAGATATTGAGTAATTGAGTGGAGTTGCATGCAATTCTAGAAATTGGACAACATAAATCTACTAGATTAGAGTCAAATCTAATAAAGGAATCCATAGATCGAGTTAATGCAATAATAGGGGTTTTAATTAGAAAGAAATTTCAATTGATCAACCTAGAGTCGATGGATCTTATTCTTGAAGAGAGATATTAGAGTAATTTAGGGATTTCTACGGATCAAGATACTAAGTGAAGAAATTTCGTAATTTAGATTGATAGTGATAGATGAACTATAGGTGAATTCTTTCCTGGGTATTATTTTGCTTCTTGGTTATTATTCGATTATTTTCCTAATTTTTTCTTTGTCGTGATCGTGGTTAATTAATTTAGTTAATTTTAATTTTAATCCATCACTCAAATTTACTAGTTAAATAATAGAAAGTAGTAATTACTAGTACTTTTAGTCTTCATGGGAACGATATCTTTGCGCACTGTAGCTATACTATTAATTGATAGGTGCACTTGCCTTAGTTAGATTTTTAGTTGGTTTCATGGACATCATTATTCAAATGTTGTTTTTACATTGTTTTAGAAATGTTTTACTGATTTTATTTACCCTAATCCAAGTTTTTAAAATGTGTTTTAATATTGCTTTTAAATTGAATTAAATATTTTATAAAGTTAGAATTTGGAGATCACCAAAGATTTGTGAAAAGCTCATCGTTCAGGTTTTAATTATGTGCCTAGGTAATGGTTGTACTGAAGAGTTCTTGCGTAGTATTGCAAAAGAGTCTTCACAATCCTTACTTCATAAAGACATTACTCAATGTAGCCTTGGCATGTACTTAGGATCTGTTAATTGGTTAATTTGGTTCCGTTTGCTCATTGATTATTTGATTGAGTCTTGGTAATAATTTTATTTTGTTTTTTTATTTATTTTTATAAGCAGGTATATACCATATTGAATTTTTAAAATTTATGTTTTATTGTGTAATAATTGAATGATTGATCAAGTGGATTGCACCACCAACCGTTGTGACACTCTTGATCCAAATGGACTTTCTAGTCAGGTTTAAAGAGTTAAATTCCTACTAAAGGAAATCAGTTATTTGGGCATTCGGATAGTGAGGTTGAAATCATTGACAAGCAAATGAAATTACTTGAGAAGAAAAAAAATAAGATGGTTAGATATTGGTATGATATTTAAGCAATAAAGAGTTGATTCCTCTTTTGCACTTTTCTCCAACAAACCAAAAAGAGAATTAGATAGTGTCATGGGCTGGAACTTTATTCTGGAAAACTGTACGACCTTAGGTGATTTCTTTCCATCAAATTCACCTAAGTCAGCCTAACTCTCTAAATGTAAGAATTCTCTTAGAAATTCTCTAAGACACTAAAAAAAAAGCGGAAGCAAACTCAAAAGTGAATGAGCAATTAAAAAACCTAGAAGCCACAAAAAAACAATGCGCACCAAGTGTTTGAGTAACTGTTGTCAAATATATTCTTCAATGATCAATGGGATTTTTTAGGATGATTACAAATGAAAGGGAAGACCTCTATTTATAATTGAGCTCCCCTTGATCCAACAGTACAAATTGAATTACATAAATGGTTGAGATTAGTTCCTATAAACAAGATGAGAGTCCTAAGAGATTTCAACTCTATACATCTTTATCCCTTAGGATTTACAATAATTACCATATGATCTGACACAATCGATCATGTTATTTATATCCATTTTAGCTTGTTTAATAGTAAAATCAAGTCAATTTAGTAATAATTTGTGTTTTTACATTTGAATTTGTAAAAATATTCTTTTTTTATGTTTTTTATAGTATTTTATATATAAATAACATTATGTGGTTTTGTAGGATGGATCAGGAGCTAAAGATGTAACTTTCTGACTAAACTACTACCAATGTCGCGATATTAGGCAATAAAAGTCACAACATTGAAGACAAATGCAAAAACAAGCTCCTGGGAAAAAATTGCCATGAATGTTGCAACATTGGGACTTGAAAGTCACAACATGGAACTCTCAACATTACGACAATTTCCAGTACATGGCAGCTGAGGTTTTAAGGGAAATTCGAGGGCTTTTCCAACTTCAAACCCTAATTGGTATTGTAGATGAAAGGGCACTTCAGTCTTTTGATTTTTTTTTCCCTATATAATCAACATTATAATCATATTTGAGGGGAATTTTTCCAGAATCCAATTATAATTTTCAGTAGATTAGATCTTTACTATGTTTTCTTAATCACAATCTCTCTACAAAGTTTATTCATTTCAAGCTGGAATGTTCTAGACGTGTGCACTCATCTCAATTTATCAATGAGCCTTTACTTTTTTATTCTTGTTATTTATATCTCGTTCATTAATTGATTAATCAAATTTCTGTGTAAATATGAGAATAAAATTTGTGTTATAATTAATATATTGAATGATTGATTAATCAACTGATGATTTGATTAGGTGATTATTTATCTGAAATTTGTTGTTTATTCGAGTTTGCTAAATTTTGTAGTATAATAGGATTTACGACCCTAGTAGAATATCTAGACAGATGAGACCAAAAGGGTATTGTGTTGCATAAGAATTTAGTAAACTTCTATTACGTGGTGAGATCGAAAAGGTATCCGTATGCTTGGGCAAAACCAGAAGGGTAACTTAGGTAGTAATAGTTAGCAAGGATGAGATCACGAGGGTCTTCTTAGTAGTGGCTTAATTGACAATTAGTGAATCAACCAATCGTAGGCTAAATACCTTGCATCGCTTAAACAAGGAATAGGAAGTTCCAATAGTCTTTTAGATATTAAGCTTAGTTTTAGTTTTAATTTATTTAACTCTATTAAAATCTTAATCTTGACTTTGCAATACTAATCTATAACTTGACTAGACTAGTAGTTGTTTTAGGAATAATTAATTTAGTAACAACTTTCACCCCACTTAGCTGTAACCTCCCTAACTCGACCAAGATGTTAGGGTTAGATTGAGAAGGCTACATTAGCCACCGAAATGACTAAGCTAACGTATGTTACCTTTGAAGACTTTAAATAAACTCATTTTAGAGAAAAATCTTAGTTGTACTTTTCTGTTGTTTAAAACATCCATTTATTAGGTCAACTACACCTAAGATTCATTTTATTGTTGGTAGTGTTTGTAACAGTCCATTTTTTAGTGGTGTCAGAAACAATGGTTTTGGGGACACAAATTTGATGAGTAAGTTCATAAATATAATTATTTAATATTTACGAGTCAAATATGGTTTTAAAAATTTTTTGATATGGTAATTTATGTTATATGAATGATTAATTAGGTTCAAGTGGTAAGACCCTAAAGTCAAGTTGTTTTAGAAAATGAGGTATCGAGACCTCGTTTATATAAACTGAGCTGTAAATATTTTTATAAATATTTACGGCGTGTTATTAAGGTTGTATTAAATTTTTGTTAAGAAATTTTAATGTTAAGATAGTTAATTAATTAAAAAGGATTAAATTGTAAAATATGCAAAGGTTGAATTCTAATAATTAAAGGTGTCTAATAGCTATGAAAGGTAAATTGTTGGACTTAGCTGGTAATTATACCAATTAAATTGTTGGCGGATGGTTTTAGGTAATTAAAAAGCTTGAATTTCATTGATTTTTAAATGGACAAAATTATAATTTCATAATTAAATTAATTAAAAGAAATAAAATGGCCTAAATGCTATCATCTTTTTGGTTTTCTACAGCACAACCGAAAACACCATGGATTTAGGATGTAAGCTTTTAGCTTTGGTGGAATGTCATCCATGGTATGGTGTTTTTGCCCCGTTTCTAATAATTTTTATGTTTTTAATATTATTGCAACTAGGTAAAATTAGCTCGTACATTTGATTTTGAAACTGGTAAAGATTTTGAATGTTTCCATTGATGAATCTTTGTGATTTTAGATGTTAAATGATGAATTTAAAGTATTAGTTGTTATTTATAAGTATTTTGCTAAGTGATTTTAGATGAATTTAACGATTAAAGATTAAATTGTTGACATAGTAAAAATAAAAGGACTTTATGTGAAATTTTTACAAATATAGGTTGTATTGGAAACTATGAACATTCGATTGGCATGAGTTTTCAATAAAAATGATTAATTTGCATGTTTTAGGCTCAAGGACTAAATTGAATAAAGTAACATGTTGGGGCAATTTTGTATAATTTTGAAAAGAACTAAAATGCATAAAATTGATTTTTTTGCTGTTTGAATTAATGAATTTAATGAAATTATTAATTTAGATCAAGAAAGAGTGGAAAATCAAAGAGAAGAGAAAATTACCAAATAGCCCCTATACTTTGACATTTCTACAATTTAGCTAGGTAAGTTTGTATGAACTGTAATCACTTAAATGTTGAATAAATTAAATGTTTAATATGTTTTTCTAATGTAAATGAATCAATATATATGTGTTATTATGACATTTATCATGTAAAGAAACGATGGAAATCCAACGACGTTTCGACGATTATCGAGCCCCATTTGAACCTTAAGAATATATAGGATACAAATGACATGTCATTAGGGTTATCATATTTTGGGTGCTGGTCCTGAATGTCCTACTGATGGCTAAGTTTTAACAGTTGTTGCGGATACTCGTCAGCTTGTGTGAGCGGCATCGTGTAGCTATATTCCGACCGTCAGCTTGTGTGAGCAGACCCATTTATGGTTCGAGTGGGCAATGATGTAAAGGAGAAGGAAAGGAAATGGTTTCGACCACATGTTTAGCACACTTTGTGTGAGCTTCCCGCGTATTCGATATTATTCTAAGTGGTTCAGAAAGTATGAAAATGGAAGGAACAGTAAGTATACAAATGACTTATGTCATGAAAACTATGAAAAGGAATTGTTAAATGAAAGTATGTTTATGGTCATGAAATTGATGATTTTAAGTGAGTTTATGAATTGATGTACTAATATGTGTTGTTTATGATGCTTAGGCTTGTACCAAGCTATCGATTGGATTGTATCATGTTTAATTTTAAAGTTATCTATTGAAATATTAAGTATCCAAATGTAAATATGCTTATGTTCATGAAAGGGTGGTAAGAATCATAGTATGTATTTTCTAATGAAATGGTTTATCATTTGGTTGATGTTTATGCTTATGTTTTGTATTATGCAAGTGAAATGGTAAGTTCAAAATTGAGATGTTATATGATGAAAAAGGGATTGATGCATTGTATGATGTACTTATATGTGAGAAGTTTACGTTCACTACAGATGAATTTAATAGGTCATGAACAAATATACTAATTAGTGAATTGATATTGTTATTTAAGTTTATGCTAAGTATATGGAATGGAAACTAAGTAAAAGAAGTAGTTCATAGTTTTATGAAAAGGTTAATGATGGTGTAAAATGTCCTATAAAATCCTATTATGTTAGGAATGAAAATATATATGATGTTGATAGACTTATTCATTTGTGAGTTGATGGTTATGTAATTGGTAAATCTTGAGGCATTGGTATAAGTTTATTTTTAACCTCCAAAGTTCATTGTTGAAATGGATTGTTATGTTTAAAGTTTATACGAGCTTACTAAGAATTCATTACTTACATAGATATTTTTCCTTTACTTTACAAATTATCGGAAGCTCGATCAGTTTGGAAGCTAGTCAGAGATCTATCACACTATCCAAAGAATATATCGATAGATTTTGATGTTTTGGTCAAGGTTATAATGGCATGTATAAGTGGACTTGTGTTTAATGATCTAGTTATTATGTTTGGCATGTATATGTTATTACAGTTGATGTACTTATCGTACTTGGATGCCTTGATGATTAGTGTTATTATGGAAAAGTTTATGTATGTTTTGAATGACCAATTGGGTACATAATGATGTAGTTTCAATGTGGTCAATTATGGTATAATTTGGTATGGAATTAAGCTAGATATGTACGGATTAGTTATGGTTAAATATGTATAAGTTTAGGTATATGTGTTTATGATGCGTGAGAGCAATGGTTCAAATGGTAAGTTATATTGACATTGTATAAATCAAGTATGGTATGTTTTGAAATGGTAGCAACGTGACCAAATATGCATATGTGTAGTTAGGTTGAATGCTTGCTTTTGAGGTGCCTTATATGACATATTGGTTGAATGAAATTTGGTCATTTTAATTGGTCATATTATGTATGTTTTGGCTTGTTTTGGTACCTTGATAATAGGTACATATAGCTTGTAGGTACTTGTTGGATATGGGTGAAATAAATGGCTTGAGTTTGGCTAATTTCATGTCTATACGGCCTAAGACATGGGTGTGTGTCTCAGCTATGTGTGGCACATGGCCATGCGACACAGCCATGTGTCCCCTTTAAAGGTTGCTTTTTGAAAGTTACATAGCTTAGCACACGAACTTGCACACGGGCGTGTGAGGCCATTTTGAAGGTTACACGGCCTAGAACATGGGCGTGTGAGGCCATTTCGAAGGTTACACGGCCTGGCACACGAGCGTGTGGCTTGGCCATGTGATTGAAGTCAAAGTGTTACATAGGCATGGATACGAGCTGGGACATAGCCATGTGTACCTATTTCGAATGTTACACGGCTCAGCCATGTGAGTCACACGGCCTGGCCACAGGGCCGTTTGACCCCTGCAGTGTGAATTTTTCTAACTTTTTTCTCAATGTTTCAAATGTTTCTGATTTAATCCCTAATCATTTCTAAAGTGTTTCTATGGCCTCGAGGGCTCGAAAAAGGGATGATATGCATGTGTATGACTAAATTATACTATGATTAATGAAATATTTGGAAATGTATGTTTAAAGTTATATTTTCATGGTAATGCTCCGTAATCCTATTTTAGTGACGGATACGGGTTAGGGGTGTTACAGTGTTGTTTTACCAAAAACCGTTTGCTTGTCACCTATCTTTTTAAAATGTCGATGTTAAACTAATGCAGGGGGAAAAAATCATTTTTGAAGTAATTTTGAAAACCTGTTTGCCTTATAGATTAGTTTTAAAAAAGGTTCCTTTGCATTTCTCGGTTATCATGCTTGAGTTTATATATGATTAAAGGTCGGATAGGAGGGTTCAAGAACTCAAATTAATGCTAGAAATAGATGGACAAGAATTTAGAAACAAAACAGCCCCCTTCCTTGCACCTAGGCGCACGCACCACCACCCATGTTGGCCAAAATTAATGTTGATTCAATAACGATTTTGAGACCCTTTTAAAAGTTGGAAAAATAATTTTAAAATATTTAAAACTCTCCCAAATTTAATATCTAGAAATTTAGGTCTTTAATTGATGAGATTAATCAAGAAATTGAAGGAAAAAGAGACCTTACACAAGCTAAATGAAAGGGGCGGCAATGGCACTTCTTTGCTACTTTAGGAATCGATATTGGAAACTAAATATTTTAGATTTTTGGCTGATTTAATTAGAGAAAAATGGCAGCAATATGATAGAGGAGATGATGCAAAATCTTGTGGCAAAAAGAGACAAAAAATATGATAAAACTAGTTGTTACGACTGATGACAATAATGGAGAAAGGAAAAAAATTGAAGAGAAAAGAGGAGAGGAGAATGGAGGAATGACTAGAGTGAGTAAAAATATAATAAAGGCTTATTATTTTGTGTAAAATTTAGCATTTATACCTAGGGTTACAAGGGTATGGATGGCAAACACATTAAAAATAAATGGTTTTTGTAAAATTTAATTATTTTACATGGGAAAGGATTCAAACTTGGGACCTCTATTTAATTTTCATGCTTCCACCCTTATCAATTAACCATTGGGCTATTACCTTATTTTTTAAATAATTTTTCAATATTTATTTAAAAACAAGGCGTGTCAAATACTAGGGTTTGAGGCAAAATTTGCAAAATAATAAAAATGATGCGATAGAAGGGATTTGAACTTGAGTTTCAAGGAATGTTTCGCTAACACTTATCCAACAATCCAATACCTCATTTATTTCCTAAAAACGCACAGGTAATCTCAAATTTTAAGGCATGACCAGTCTCTCTCTCGATTCACAATCCCGATTCTACTAACCCTCAATTTTTTGGATGTTACATTAGCAATCTTTTGGGTACGATCCTCGAAATGCTTCCAGTATTTTGTTGTAAATTTACTATATTAAAATTTGATTTGTACACTTGCAGACACCGCACTTTACTTATATTTAATTGCATTATTCTAAGTCTCGATGCACACATGCCAGGGCACGATCAACCTAGTAACTCTACTTTTACTGGATTATTTCACTAGGCCACCAAGGCTTCAAGTAAATGGGCTTCTTCATGTGTTCCATGAATCAAACTAGTTCAAGTGCATCAAATGAGTCCCATTTAATCAGTTGACCTCCATGGGACATTCTATGTGCATTTTTCACAGGCTTTGATCTATGTGTTGGGACCGCCAGTATGCCCCGTGGCACAACGAAAAAAAATATTTTGGCGATCCACAGCCATGGCTCTATGTACGAGTAATGAAATGGGTTGAAATAGGGTTGAAGATATACATTTTAACCGAAAACAATGAAAGGATGATGCTGATTTGATGTCGATTCCAAGTCCACCCAGTATTAAAACAAACGACAAAACTCTTTTGGAACTATTCTAGAGAAAAATCTCCCAAAACGGATGCTAGAGCTTTTTTTGAATTTTCTTTGAAAACACACTTATCCTAATTCAGGATTTTGGTATGCATTATTGAAAATGAAATCAATCCTATAGAGAACATATGGAAAGCATTAAACATGTTATATTCTTTCCAAAAAGAATTATAA
>JABFAF010277880.1:0-12026 GCA_013677275.1 Gossypium schwendimanii | reverse complement strand
TTAAGTTGTCTTAAACTAATTTAATTTGTCTTGTTTACAGCCATTTAAAGTGTCCTAAATTAAGACAACTTAATTAGGTACATTTAAGTGTCTTGACCGAATATTAATGGTTACTTGCAAGTGTTTATTCAACTGGAACCAGCTTAGTGCATGGACGACATTGATGGTAGACAAGGGGATTAAATGATGGTGGCTGCTGAAGGTGCATGGATTTGCCGAATTTCAATGCAATCATTTAAAGGAAAACATGCATTCAGCCATGCATGTATTTTGGAAGTGACTGTTCGGTAAAGGGGCTGCACTTGCTGTTTATTTGTCAATTAAACAGCCAATAAGCTCAAAATGACCCTTCGGCTATGGCTGTTCACACACCAAGTCATTTCAATATTGATTGTTCACACCTAAAAACTCTTCATTGCCGATTGTTCACACACAAGACTACTCAAATACTCCAGCAAGCTGTGCATGCATTCGATAGCATCAAGGAGCCTTTAATTTCCAGTCTTTATTTCATTAGCTGAACACTCCAGCTCAAGAATTAAGTCCTCACTAAAGGACTTTTCGTGGACACCAATAGACAACAATTCAAGGACTGTTCGGGAATTCAAATGGCCAACTTACATTAATTTTTTTTCATGAATTTTCCAGCTGAAACTAAGTTCAATTTAGCTTAATCATTTGTAATTATTTGTGGCCATTCAGCTGGACTTAGTTGAGCTGAAAAATAGCTCAAATGCTGTCATTGTAAAGGAATTTTTGCCAAATTTATGCTAAATTTTAGACTTGTGACATTATCCAATTCTCCTTGTTCTTTCTCGGGACTGAATCGACTTATCAAGCTTTCTTGTGGAGTCAATTCTTTTCCTTGTTAACTGAACTTATCACCTTGTTGGTGTGGCATTCATATACCTCTGGTTCCTGTCATTCTTGATAGCGGGTCAAGTTTTAACTTTCCATTTCTAAACCTAAACTCACCTATGTGCCTTGCTAAGATTCGGGTCAAAAATTCTCTTTATTGTTGGTTCTTTCTTTGGCCTTAGCCGATTCCATCTATCCATTTCATTACCTATTTGCACCTTTCTTTTAAAACCCTTTCTCATTTATTACAGCAACTATTTTACTACAATTCTAAACCAAACTCGGAACAAGCAACTTCTTACTCGAATTCACGATTGGGCAACACATACGACTCGAGAAAACCATAATCGAGCTTGTATCATCATAAGATAATAGATCCATCAGAGTATGAAGTGTTGTATCAGTAGCCAAAAGGTGGGGGTTTTCTTTCCCCATCTTATGACGGCACTTTGCAAAAGCGCGGAGGTTCTAATGGAAGAGAATGAGCAGTTCATGCGGCCAACAAGGAGTTTAATCGTTGGTTCGATGTACACTCAGTATGTAGAACTGAATCAAAAATAGATTATCAATTGGAACCAGAGGAGAAAGGAAAAGATGGATGTCCCTGCCTCGCTCAAAAGAAAGGAAAGATGACGCCTCAAGGAGAAACGGGTGAGAATAGTGAAGCAAAAATAGACAGAATGATACGGTGGATGTAAGAAACGGGCTCGGTCCTTCAAGAATTCGTATGATGGAATAACATGAGAGTTCCTAATTACCCGTCGGACATGTTTGGTCCAATGCAAACTCATTATGGAGAAGAAGAGCAAGCGAGTAAAGAAGGGGGTGATCATGAAGAGGAAGAAGGAAAAGAGACAAAAGAAGAGGAGATAACCTCTGAAGAGGAGGAAGAAGATTGAACTCACTCTTTTATTTTAAAATACTGTAATTAATTTTGGATCATTTTTATTATTTTACGAGTAGGACTAATAGTAGATTTTCTATATTTTTTTTGTTTCAAGTTTTCTATGTAGGAACCCCACATAAAAGAAACACAACATATTCGAACTCACAATGAACAAAGAAGGAAGCATCCACCATTAGACCATTGCAATGTCACGATTAATCGGGTAACTTCTTTCCTTATTTTTCAAGGCTACACATTGAGAGCAGTGTGTTCTCTAAAGTGTGGGGGGTAACATAGAAAATTTGTTTCAATTTTTATGTTTTTATTTTAATTTTTGTTTTGTTGTCAAATGTGTGCTTGAGCTTTTAAAAATACAAGTGATTGGTTAGAACCAAGTATATAGGTTGATTATATTTACTATAAGTTGGAAGATAGTAGATTATTTAAATTTTTATTATTATTAAACTACTAAGTTCTATATATTATACTATAAATAGACATTGGGCAATTAAATGTAACAGATGATATAAAGAATACAGGAAATGAGCATGCTAGTATGTATGATAAATTGTTGAAATTGTGATTGTTTGGGTGATTAAATTTGTGAATATGGAAATACCTAAGGATAACTTAAGGCATTGTTTGGTATGCACCTAAAGCCAAAAAAGCTAACCCTATTTATTTATCCTTAGTACTATACTTGAGCCAAAAAACACTTCTTGAGGAACCTTCATAGAAAACCAGAGCCAAAAATGTTAATTTGTATTTACCCTTTTTCTTTGGTCTTGAACTGCACGACTATAGATTTTTGATCATACGTATTGAGGGTTAAGTAGATACATTACTGTGGAATTTTGTAAAAATAAAGTGAAATAGGAAGGATTAGTGTGATAGAGTGATTATATGTTAGCTAGTATGTGCAGTAAAAGGAAATTTCAAAAAGAAAATCAAAACGAGTAAAAAAAGTTCTTGAAAAGTAAAAGCATTTGTGAATGAGAAATGTATTGAAAAAGAAGAAATAAAAGTGACAAAGTCACTAAAAATAGAAAGACTCAGTTCATTAGTTCACAAAAACTCGTGAGCTAGCTGTAATTACTATATTATGTTGTGATTTCCTATGTGGAGAAATAAGGAAGGTGAGAGAATGAGAAATAAGCGATGAGCGGTAAGGGTCGCTAATAGGGGAGAATAGAGAATAATATAATGTGCCAAACTATTTTTGTGCTTGAAACTATTTGATGCTTACTGTTCTTGAATTCCATACCTATCCTAAGCCTTAGTTACGAGCCGAAAAACCCTATGTGATCTAGGTAGACTTATTTATGAATTGACATCATCCTAAATAATTGCATTTACCATAGTTTTTATTATGTTAGGATAACCAAATTACTTGTACAGTTTATTGATTGATCCTTACATTTGAAACCTTTAATGTTTGTATGCTTTGTAATACACTGAACTTAGGTGTTTGATATCAAAAGTGGTAAGTCAGTTAAATATCATGCCAAGATTATGTGTAAATATGAAATGTCTAATTATGTACTCCAAAGCTAACATTTTTAGCATACTTGCTCAAGGTTCCTCTTTGAATTACTATTTTTTTTTTTGCCTTGCTTGAGGACAAGTAATGACTTAAGTGTGGGGGAATTTGATCTGTCGTAATTCGGTGTATTAGATTAAACTAGTTTTTGCATTTGAGGAGCTTGAATATGAGCATGTTTATTATGTTTTAGTTGAGTTTTTAGAATTTCATTTACATTCAAGAAAGAGTATAATTTGAGTTTTTTATTGACCTTAGAGGCTGAATGTGGCCTAAGGGTAAGCTAATATACTTTGTGAGTGTACAGAAGACCATTAGGGGTGTATCAACTCAATATTGGTCTCTTTGTTGCAACACAGGGAGTTCGATGTCGCAACATAGGGAGTAGAGCACAAGAGTTCCAAAAATGCCTTTAGTGTCGCGACACAACCAAGGGATGTCGCGGCACACCCTTAAATCTACCCTGACTATGAGCATACTGCGTTCCATGTTGCGTCACAAGCAGTATGGTGTCGTGAGATATGTCTAGTACGAAAAACACTTACGAGCTAGTGGCATTTTGGTCAGCACAATCAAATGTTTAATATGAGACCATCAGTTGACCTAGGGTTGAGGACGACGACAACCCTAAATCTATAAATAGGCTAATTAACTTGTTATAGACAACTTTCGTACTTTAAAATTTTCTTTATAATTTCAATTTCAATTTTTCCTTTTTCTTAGGCTTAGGTTATTTTCAATTTTGCCATTTGCATTTGTTGGGAGATTTGATTTGTGGAACTTGATAAACTCTTTGTGGATTTCGTGCTTCAATCAATACAGTTTAGGATTCTCTTAAACCTTCATCTCTTGATTTGTTATTAATGTTTATCATTCACATCAAGTAAAGAACTTAAACCCAATGATTGACGACCCTAGAAAGTCATTTATGTGAGAATTAACCCAAAATTGGTATGGCCTATCCATGAACACCTTAGCCTCAAACCAATCTAGTCTATGAGATTGAAAGATAAGTAGTTCTCATCAACTTGTTATTTTAGTATAAGATCGAGAGATCCTGCTAGGGTAACGACTAATTGATTGAATAGGGAACCCGAAGCAACAATTAGTTATGATTACAGAAGTGAGCTAATCACCCATGCTCAGATTTGATTTAATTTCCATATCAAATTTCCCAAAGTCTTTCCCTTTATATTATTTTATTCTTTATTTATAAGATTACCAAAAATCTTTCTTTATGCTTATTCTTAAAATAATTTATTTAAAGTACTTATTAGCTTTATTTGTACTTAGGTTATGATTAATTTAGTGTTCGCCTCTCTTAGGTACGATCCTTGGAATACTCACCTACTTCGTTGTAACTATATTACAACCTGACTTGTATACTTGGGGACATCGCCTATTTGATATATTTTGTGCAAGATTCTTACTCTGGACGGTGGTACGTCTGTAGGTGGTCAAAGACCCTATATACATGCCACAATATTAGGTTCCAAAATGAACATACTTCTACTATCTTGATAATAGTGTGGTATCTGCACTGATCTAGCTTTATGAGTTCTACAAACTAAGGATCTACACATGAGGAAAGCAACGATAGATAAACATTTAAACTAAGGATCTACACATGAGGAAAGCAACGATAGATAAACATTTAATGCTTAGTAAGTTCAAATGTAATGTTCAACACTTACCTTGATCATAGTTGAGTATGTTAACTACCAAAGGTTTAGACATACATCTAGCTAGAACATGACATTTAATGTCACAACAAAGTGAGCACAACAAATATAGATGTCCATATATGTATTAAACATTATAAACATAACCCAAAACATCACCAATTTGTACCAATTTGCATAAGTTTTTCACAATTTCATATACTTTCATTAAGCTACTAGTCCATGCCAATATAGTTTTAGTCATATACTTTTATAGCTTATCAAATCCGGTTCATTTTCATTTTTCGTTTTCAATTTTTATTTTAGCATTTCACCCAATGGAACCCTAGTAAAACAGAATCGGGCACGCGGGTGAACTACGCCACACCAAAGTAGCTCTTATGAGCATAAACTACAACACACCAAAGCACTAAAGTGTAAAGTCCATAAGCGTCAAATATATATACAGATGAAAATACATCTCTCTACCACACCAGGGTTTCCAAAGAGACATGGAGTTAATCATAAAATAGATACTATTCATCAGCTGTAAATTAATGGACAAGTTAAAGTATCGAATCGACAAATTAAAAACATTCTTAAGAAGGTTGTAAACCCTTCAAGGAAAGAATGGTCTTCCAGACTGGATGACGTTTTATGGGCATTACGGACATCATACAAAACTCTATTAGAGATGTTGCCGTAACAATTGGTTTTTGGGAAAGATGTCACTTCCCAGTTGAATTGAAGCACAAAGCAATGTGGGCAATTAAGCAAGTGAACATGGACTATGAAGCTGCTGGAGAGAAAAGACTGTTAGATATCACTGAACTAGAGGAGATTAGGTGAAATGCCTATGAAAATGTTGTAATTTACAAGAAAAAGACCAAACAATGACATGACAGAATTATTTTGCAGTGACAATTTATCGCGGGTCAACAAATTTGATTATTCAACTTTAGACTGAAATTACACCCGGGTAAATTGCGCTCACGTTGGTTTGGACTTTTCAAAGTTGTTGAAGTATTTCCTCATGGTGCAGTCACAATCAGAGATTTACATGATGAACACTAGTTCAAAGTGAATGGACAGTGGTTGAAACACTATTTTGGGAATATTAATCAAAAGCAGGTAGAGACCATTAAATTGGTTGAAACATTTTAATTTTTATTTAATTTATCATTATGTGATTTTTTTTTTGTTCAAGTTTGTTTTACTTCTTTTTTTTTTTACAGAATAATTAGGTACCATTGTCGACGCACTTGGGCTTTATTGTCAACACATTTCGTACTTTTGTACTGTCACTTATGACTCATCAAGAATGAAGGCATATAAGAAATTTTAGATCCCACTGTTTGATCAAAAGTGACCTAGCCGTCTGATCTGTCTAACCAGGCGTAATTCTCATTAGACGTATTTATTCCCGCCAGCTTTACATCCCTTAACAAAAGTCATGCCTCTCTATCTTCTTCTTTCAGTAGCTATAAACCCCCTCTCCATTATGCCAACTATAACACATACAAAGTAGCCATTTTTATTCACTTTCTCTTCCCCAAGCTCATACCTTTACAACTTTAAGCTGTCTTCACTCAAAAAAATAGCAAGAATGAGAGGATCAGTCAAGAAAGCCACCAAGTCTATTGAAGAACACTCGTCTTCTGCAACTACAGTTCGTGAACCAAAATCCTCCATGCCAACAGATAAAAAAGAGTCGGTGATCTTTTTAATGAAAGCGGCCAATGACAGGTTTTAAGACAACATTTTGAAGCGAAACTTCCACCCAGAACAGTGTATTCTCCTTTTCCTACAACAAGACTTGGGCAAGCAAGTCTACAAAACCATTTCTAAGCTGAAGTGGGAGATTTTCTGCACTCATCCTGGAAGCTATTCTCCTTCATTGGTACGTGAGTTTTACGCTAACCTTTATGACCATAAGTTAGAGTTTATCTTTGTTCGAGAAGGCTTAATCCCATGGGATGCTAAAAAAATCAATGAGTTGTGCAACACTATATGGATGTAGAAAAACACTCCGAGTTCAATAAAGATATCCCAGATAACAAAAGAGACCTGTTGGTGAAAGATTTATGTGTCGAAGTTGCATTGTGGACATGTTCACATCAAGGGAATTATAAGATGCACCGACGCTTTCTAACACTGCAAAGCAAAATCTTGTTTCATTTTGTCAATTGCTGGCTACAGCCCTCTACTCACAACACTACAGTCACCCTCGATAGAATGTGTCTGATACATTCAATTGTCAAGGGCATAAAGACTGATGTTAGCACAATACTCCACCAGGAAATTACTGACTGTGTAGCAAGGAAAACTAGAATTTTGGTTTTCCCATTGTTGGTGATGCTATTGTACCAGCAGAAAGGAATCGTACCCCTTGATGATGATGAAGTCTCAATCAATGAAGCCTCTATTGAAAGAATGACTCGTGGGAAAAATACGTCGAAAATGATGGAAGCAGGGACAAGCAAGATGAGGAAAGGAAAAATGATGCAGAAAGCAAAGGAACAAACCTGACTGCAAAGACATCATTGTTGCACAAAATGAAAGATATCGAGAAGTTGGCCAATTCCATCAACAATAAGTAGATCAGGCTTGTCGCTATAATAGAGGATATAGACAGATCACAAAATTTGTTCTATACTTATATCAAGGGCTGGAACAACTCTATTGTAGCCGTACTAAGTCAGTTAAGCCGGTCCCACTCCCAGAATTTCCAATGTTCCCACTAATGATCTGAGATTATGAACTCCTATCCGAGGATGATGACTTAGGGTTCGAGACAGATTAGTGGCATCCCCGCTCATTTGTGCACGTCTCAAATGATGATAAAGTAAAGGAATCAAATGACATTGAGGAGTGCATGCAAAAGACTGATAGCCTAGTCGAGGGTGACTTCAATGCTGGTCAAGAGGAACCTACTATTGAGAAGGAAGTTGTTGTTGGAGAGGAGGAAGTCCTTGATGCAAATGTGAATGAGAAGGATGAGGAAAAAGATACTGAGAAATAATATGCTCAAAACATTGTCACTGCACTCGAGTTTGTGGGTGCAACTATTGATAATTTGGAGCGAGATAGAGCTAGACCAGCAAAAGTTATAGAGAAAGCAATCAATGATGTTAGGGCAGAGTCGAAACCTGAGGAGCGACCCGATGACTGTGCGAAGCCCAAAGAAAAGAAGAGAAAACGCTCTAAAGATAAAAAGCGTAAGAAGAAGGAGAAAAAAATGAGGAAGAAGAAACATCATGCAGCCACATCTATGTCTGAGGAAAACTGAGTTAGTTTATTTTCAGATTTTTTTAGCTATCATGTTCATGCATTTCACGTAGCTGTAATTTTTATTTTGTTAGTGCACATTGTCATTGCATTTTAATTTTAGTACATCAAGAACAATGCAAACTTTAAACTTGAGGGAATACATATGGGGTTTGGAAATACACCCACATTTTAAAAAAATTGTTAGTTTAATAAAGCATTCAAGGTTTATTTGTGGTTAATGCAAATGTGTTTGAAAATTTTTGTTACAGTCGATGCTTAATTCTTGAATCATGTGAATTATCAATAAATGAGTTGGATAAATTTGACTAAATGTTGTATATTCAATTCTTTGATTAATGATTTAGGTTGCATTAGTAATGGATGACTAATAGCATTTCTTGAATATTGAATGAATCTGCCTTTTACAGCTACTTATATATAGTTATGAATAAGAGACACTCCAAAGTGGGTGTATTGTGAAATGTTAAAAAGGGAACACTCTAATGCAAGCATTAGAAAAATGAATTTGGCCGCATGAGTGTGTGTCGGTGCAATTACGTACTCTGTAGGGGTCTATTGCACTCCATCGTTACTTCTCAGGAACAAGGGTACAGTAATGCAACGATATCCCTTATTCACAAAAAAAGACATATTTATGATCTTCATAGATACTTAGTATTGTACAATAAATATTGTATTGGTAGATAGAATTTAGGATTTGAAGCATGGTGCTGATTTTGATGAAGTTGTAATTTTATTCATTCATACTATTGTATTATCGATGCAATATTCTGTCATCTAAATGTGACTCATTCATTGGAATTTTAGGTGATTCAAGTTGCTAGAATGATCATTTGCCTTAGTGAATTCTTGTGTAGTCTTGCTAGTTTCTATTTTACTTGAGGACAATAAAAACTCAAGTTTGGGGGTGTGATAGTACTAGAAAGAAGATATGTTTTCTCCCTACTTATTAGTTAGTCTGTCCCCATTTAGTTACCTTTAGCACATATTTTAGCATTTTTAGTTCAGTAAATTGCATTTTATAATTTAGTGGATCTTAGCCTATTTATCATTAATTTTGTCATGTTTTGGTAACAATGTTGTTGCATAAGTATTTCTAAATGGTGCCAAAATTGTCGCCACACCTGACAGCTATCCGGATAAGAACAAAAATGTGTGAGCTGTCCAGTCTAGTATAACCAACTTGTACGCATAGTAGCATCATGATTCAGATGAAGGCACTCATGTGCTATTTGGAAGAATAAAAATATTCACGTGAAAAGGAAAAAAAAGGGAGGCTTTTTGTGGGGTATTATCTTCTTCAACCTATCTTTTGAAGCTTTTTGGCTATGGTGGCTTAAGTCTCCTACGGGTGAACTAACGTGAAAGGGACGCTAATCAGCTCTTGACGAGGAGCCCTGAGTGCGGCATAAGAGGGAATGTAGAGATTCAAGTCGAAATTGTTTAGGAATAGTATTCTCCACTTGTTTCTTTTATATTTCCTTTCTAAACGATGGTGATTAATTTCTATTTAATGTTTGTATGGAAGTACACATGATTTATGGGTTAAATGTTATTTTATTCAATTTTACTTGGGTTTGAATGTTTTTAGCATGGAAGTGTTATTACGGTCACTTACACTAGAAAGTGCAGCGACAGTTCAAGCTAACAAACATGACAATGGAAGTTGCTTGAGGATTAGATGAATTTAATCCACTTGTTCTTAATAGGTTAATGTGCATGTTTAAGTCTTAGATTAAATATAGAAGTTAAGCTTGGTAAGATATTCATTGCAATTTAATGCATCAATAATCACCTATCCTTTTATACCTTGTGAGCACTTAGTATTCTGTTGAATATTCACATTGGGGATCTCAGTTTATCATTATCATATTTTATCTTATTGTTTTCAAGTTATTGCTTCGACAACTACTCTCACAATTTATCTTGCTTCTATCTATTTATTGAATTGACATTGATAGACAAAAGACAACCATCCTCATGGGATCAATATCCGATAAACTCATATCTGTTTACTGTACTTGCATCGATAGTGTACGATTGCACATTATTACTGTGACATTAAACAATCGATCACTCACGTGGTGAACAATTTGACATTATGAACATGGCACGATTGGGAACGTTGTCAAGCGTGCTAATAAGAGGATCCGTAAAAAATGCAAAGGTAAGAGAAACTAGTAGAAACATAATAAACACGAGCATTTGTGGAAGAAAAAAGTATTTCCTTCAAAATATTCGCAAATAAGTATCTGCCATTAAAAGTCCGCTAGAATTAACATATAAACCATTATTTGCTATGAAGTAACAAAACGGTTTTTCAGGTTTTGAATTCTAAGTGTTTATTGATAAAAAGGTCGTCATAAAAGTGGAAAGTCCTCCAAATGTTGTTTTAAGAAAAAGGTTTACCGAGGAATATCTTAGGCAGGATGTCTGCTAGAGGCTGGCTATTTGATAAATTTTGCCAAGGTTTAGCAAATGAAGAGGATGTCTGATAGGAATATCTAGTGTGTGAAATCTACTAAGGATTTTCTTTCGAACTAGAATCTCATCTTATACAATCTAAGGAAGGGGTAGTCCACTGAGAACCATCTGTTTATAGGAGTATCCTGTCAGATGTCTGAAGAGGGAAAGTCCTATGGGACCATTTTACAAATACGAGTTTGTAAAGGAAAAAGGGCATTTGTATATCAGACAGATCTTATATTCAAGGGTCATATGAGGATATTAGTAAATGGGTTTTTCCTTTAAAAGAAAATACACACAGAGGCTAAGATGATGAATTTCGGGATGTTACAGTAAGCCAATATTGAGTTCAATGCGAAATAAAGGGATCAGGGTAAGAATCTTCCATGGTGGCGAGGTATCTATAAGTCCGCCAATAGTTTTTGACGCTAATCTGCACAGTTGTGTATATGGTTATCCTTTGTTGAGTCAACCTAGCAAAGTATATAAAAGTTTGAAGATGAAGCCAAACAATGTCAAGTCACAAACAGGGCATTAGAAAAAGGGTAGTTCCACCTAAAACTGCTGATGTGTTCGCCAATGATTCATTGAAGAAGAATTCATGAGCGTTACTTGCACTAGTCAAACTGCGGGATCTTCTATGATATACAGGCCATAATTTGACAACACCTAGAAAAACACATTTTGTATTCAGAGTCAACAAAAAAATTACTACAAATATTAATAAAACAAAGGAAAAAGATCTTATTAGCCCCACACCTCATGATCCTGGGCAGCTTGTTTCTACGAGCTATATTCATCACAAGTGGCCAATACTCTGATGCCCTGGAGTTAATTTCATCTGAAGACCACAAGAATTCAACATTTTCATTCAGGTTCATGCCAACTACCTTCTAGATTTCAATCAAATACTATCCAACTACTTTGATTTTCTTCAAGTCACTACCCATTTTATTGTTTAGCTGTGCAAACCAATCTGCAATCCAGATTTTTACTCTACACCCAACAGAGGTCAGTTTGTTAACATTTATTGCCTTCATAACTCCCTGTTTACCACAAACAAGAAAAGAAAATTTAGTGGAAGAGGGAGAAAACATTTAAAAAGAAACATAATAAATCTAAATGTAGAGCCACAATATATGAATAAACAAAGTGAATGAAAGAAGCATGTTAAAACTTAGATCTGGAAACAAATGCAGCAAACAGCATAAATTTATTGAAAGGGAAATATGCATATAACAATTGTTAAAAAAATAATAAAATCAATAAAATAACTACGAAGAAGCTAAAACTTTGAAGTCAAATAATCAGAAAAAAGTTAAAT
>JABFAF010277849.1:0-15102 GCA_013677275.1 Gossypium schwendimanii | reverse complement strand
AAAAATTTAAGTGCAATTTAATTATTTTATAATTATTATATATTTTTCGACAAGAATTTTACCGAAACTTCATGAATTTGAATTAAAAAGGGCATGAAAAAATGTGTATATTTTCATTTTTCTAGGCACATAGGCATGTGAGTTACATGGGTTGGTCAGGTAGAGCGTTGAGGCCACACAGTGTGTGAGCTATTTTTGAACGGTTAATTGGGTTAGGTTCGGGCTGAATGTAAAAATTTTAGATTCTAATTTGTAAATAATGCTAGGTGTAAATATTCTGGAAGCATGCTAGGTCATGTAAATTCGTGAATCTGTGCATACGTATGTTAACATAATTATGGTTCTGATCAGTAAAATTCTGAGTAAGCTAAATTGTATGCTTTTGTTCTGTTAGCTTTTATGTATGAATGTCATATTTCTGATTTGTTATGAGTATATGTGGCATGTTAAGATGGTTATTGTATGATCACATAGTATGAATTTGCACATGCAATGGAGTGGGATATGGTTATATTATGGAGGAATTCTGATTCTGGCAGTTATAATGCGTTAAATAATTCTGGTAGTATTTTCGCAGCATATTTGACAGCACAGCTGCATATCATTTGAGTGGTATACGACTAAAACTTGGTGTGATGGATGGATGGGTTCTAGTAGCCCTAATTGGTGTGATTGGATGGACGGAGTTGGTGTGTAGCAGTTGGGGGTAGGATTGTTTTGTATGATATTGCTTTGCTAAGCTTATTATAGTGTCCAATCTGTCTGTTTTGATATGTGCATATGTGCATAACTTTATATATGATTTTGTTGTGGGCTAAGGCTCACACTGAGCTTTCTAGCTCACCCAATTAAACTATTTTCTCAAGTGATCTACGGACTTAGAATTTGGCGGCATTTGGGACCTTGGATTGAACACTCTCTCATAAGTCGGTTAAATTTTATTTTTAATTAAGCTTTATGGGCATTTATTTGTGACTATTTATAGGTTTTTGAACATTATTAACGTTATGGGCTTTTGGTTGGTTTCATTAAGCTAAACAATATACTGAATTATTTCGTAAACTAAATTTTGAATATCTGCTTTCAAATTAAACAAGTTAAAGATTTTTTCGCTATAAATTTTGAATCGAGAAAACAAGTTTTTATGAAAGAATTAAATAAATTCAATAGCATGACAATTTAAATAAACTTTACATTATATTTAAATGTTTTGGAAAACACATACTTAAAGAACTGTCAAGTTTTCTAATTAATAAAATAATGCAAGTTTTTGCAAAGTTACTGATGCTAGAATAAGTTATGTTTAGAAAGAAATCTATCAAAGTTTTAGGTTGTTAATGTGACCCTCAAGATTTGGTCATAATGTTTAGGCCAGATTTGGAGTGTTACATTTGATGGTATTAGAGCATTAGTTCAAAATTCGGACTATGGTTTTTAGGTTAAAATGTTAGAAAAAATTTTTTCTTGAAAAAAAAAAGAGAATTTGAGACTCTGGTGCCGATCCAAGTAAAAAACTTTTTACTTTAGTCACTTTAGTTACTTTTACTTTAGTTACTGTAGTAAGACTTTAGAGACCGTAGAATAAAACATTTCCAATTTAAGATATGTATTTTTTTCAGACTTTAGACTTAGGATTTAAAAATAACCTAAACTAATCTTTAGACTTCTAAACTGTAGATAAGTAAAATGGGCTCCCACGATACGCGAGGGTGTGGTTGACGCCATTGAATGGGTCAAGTTGAATCCTATTCTTTGGGTAGCATGCCCAATTTAGAAACTAGTCAGACAGTTAAGATGCCTATCGTTGAAACCAGTAATCAGGGCATAAGGGACAATACAATGTCCTATGTTATTCTTAAGGTTTCGTAGAAGGTTGTTGGGGCCCAATCTGAATCTATGGGTCGAGGGTCTATGATTAAGCGACTCCGGTCTAATGGTGTTGAAGTATTTTGAGGTGTCACTGGGATTACCCCAATAGTGACCGAGTATTGGATAGAGGCCACTAAGAGGATTATGGATGATCTGGATTGCACCCCAAAGTAGAAGTTGAAGGGTGTAGTATCTTTGCTTTGAGATGAGGCATACCAATAGTGGTAGTCTGTGGTGTAGGGCACACAGGTTGAGCATGTGACATGGGTTTTTTTTTCAAAGTGCCTTCCAAAAAAAAATATGTGGGGGCAAGATACATTGAGGCCCATAGGTTAAAGTTCATTGGGCTTAAGCAGGGTGAGATATTGATGGCCGAGTATGAGGTCAAATTTCTAAGGTTGAGCAGATATGCTCAGAGTTTGTGTCCACAGATTATGATAAGAGTGTTCGATTTAGGGATGAACTCCACTATGACCTAAAAGTTTTGGTAACTTTACAATAAAAGCGGGTCTTTGAAATCTCGATAGAGAAGACTAATGTTGTGGACAAGATTAAGTGCATTGACCGGTTGCACGTGTGTGCATTAACACAACGGATTTATACAATAATTTTTAAAGCTCGATATTACTACAAGCATACAAGTCAATTGTAATATTTATAGTATTACAATAGAACACTGGAGTATTCCAAGGGTCGAACCCAAAAGGAAGAGACGATTGAGCAATAACTAAAATACACAATAGAGGCTAAGTGGCTAGTAATACGATTTTATATTACAGTAATTCATAAAAGATAAGTTTGCAAGAAAAATAATATTCTACCCTAAGGACTAAATTGCAAGAAATGTAAACTAGATGAACTATCTAGCAAATGACCAATGGGGGTTGGTTGACTTCGATGTGGTTCACCAAATTTCGAACTAGGGACATAAATCACGTAAATTACCAAGTAGCTCAATTTTATCTTCTTATCTCAGTTTTACTGACTTAGACAAATTAAGTTCAATTTATCTGTCGATCCTGCCAGTGAATCCGAAACTAACAAACGAGTGCGCGACAAGATTACCTTTCGGTTTCACTTTATCTTAATATTCCCTCAGGGGCATCACTACCTAAGTTCTTAGTTCTATTCAAATTAGTCAAATTTGTTACAATTTAGTCCTTTGTCCAAAGATTTTAGTTTATCCACATCTCTCACAACCAAGTTTCTTAAGGGTTTAGCTACACATACTCAAAGTCAAAGAAATGAACATAACAATGGAAAGCAAAGTAGCCATGAAAGTAAAGCTTGAGAAAAATGTGAAAGTTGAGATTTTTATGCAAGAAAACTTAAATAGCATGAAACCAAAAGCATTTAACAGAGAAATCTAAAGCACAAAACTTAAAAGAAATAAGCTTTAACAAATTTAAAATAAAATAAAATACATTAAACTAAAGTTTAAAGAGTCTTGAAAACACGGTACAGTAAGAACAAGAAGTAATTTAACTAACATAGAGAACAACAAGAAAAAGAAGTAAATGTAGAAAGATAAACTTTAATCTAAGGTAGAAGAAGAGAAAAATAAAAACCCTAGAAAAGTGCAGAGAAAAACCAAAGAAAACCTAGAAAAAACTAAACCTAAAACTAAGCTAATGTGTTTTTCTCCTCCTCAACAATTTTAGGTTGTTTTGAAGGGTGTTCTGATGACTTTTAATTGCCAAAATTACCTTTACATGGGCCTTGTGTGATTGGTGGGTTGGGTAGACAAATGTTGCCCTTTTTGTGTAAGTTTGTCCCTTTGACGAAGGCGATATTGCGATACCCAGACGAGGATATCGCGATATCTCAAGAAGTATTAAACTTAGGGGTCTTCTTTGTGAGGTGGATATCACTATACCCGAGGAGGATGTCACGATACCACTGAAAGGTCTCATTGGTCTTCTATATTGTCAGAGGTATAGTAAGTCCAAGGGTTGGATATCGCGATACCTTTACCCTAGATGTTATTCTTGCTTGTTTTCGACCTCTAACATGTCCCTACGTCACTCAATCACACATTAGACCTCCCAATGGCACTATCGACCAATTTGGGTAAAAAATAGACAAAAATAAGAGATTTTCACTTATTACCCGTAAAATATAAAAATATGAAAATAACGAAAAACTAAGCTAAAAACTCTATTTTGCTCAAGAAAAAGCTCCTTAAGGGTGTCAGAAAAGCCTAATATGCAAGATCGATTTATGGTAGATCACACGTGGAGAACGAAAGAATGGAACAGAGCAAGAATCAAAATAAGAATAAGAGGGAGTCAGGTCCTTCTGGTTTAGCTTCGCGACCTAAGAAGCAAGCTAGAGTGGATAGACCTCAGCAGGTTGAGGCAATTATGGGTGCTGATCGGGCTTCGATTTGTACTTTTTGTGATAGGGGCATGCTTTAGATGTGGGTTTACAAAACATCGGGTTAGTGAGTGTCTGCGTCGAGCTGAACTGACATGAGCTCTGATTCAGAATAGGGTTCAACCATAAAGGGTTGTTTAGTTGCCTTTGAGAGGTCAGTGGCAGGTTAGGGATGGTAATGGTATGGGCCAAGGACAGAGGGCATCGGGTCAGAGTGCTAATTAGATTGAGGCTTGATAACCTGTGTTGGTTTATACGACAAGACGTTGTGAGGACAGAGATGCGACTGATGTGATACCATGTACATTCACTATCCATTCTTGTAACACCCTATATCCGGCCTGGTCGCCAAGCTTGAATGTTAGGATGCCACATCACCGTCTCAAGTCATACTCACAATAAATTGCCACATTATTAATAAATCATCCTTTTTATCAGTGATCTTAGAAATTTTTAATCAAACATATATCAACCATCATTAGTACATGCCAAACATACATTAAATAAACTTTAAACATGCATTAGGACCACTTAGCAAATTTCCAAGACAATCACGTAGGTATCGATACTAGGATAAAGGTATCAATATTTTTCTGGTATGGTATCGATACCATTTGTAAAATCGATACCAAATCAGTATTATATTTCTTTTATAAAATCAAAGTCTCAGAATATATCGATACCTTTGCAAAAGTATCAATAAAATTACCCTGAGTATCGATACTTGTGACATGGTATCGATACCAATTTACAATTCTAACTTCCTACACATTTCAAAATCACTGACGTATTTTTTTACAATACAAATATCGATACCTCTGCTTCAGACCAGAAAAATACAACATTTTTAAGCATATAAGTCATTCCAACTTGTACCATTTCATCAAACTTTCATATCATCATCAAGTAAACATCAAGACGACTACAATAACAATTTCAAACATCGAGAATAAGTCCAAGCAATAACCAACATAATACAAAACGGATCTCATAAACTTAGGAGCATATAGTCTATGGAAACATCCAAAACATCTTGAAAAATATTAGTAAAAGTAAACCACATTTCCGTATTCCCAAAATGAAAACAAATAACAATAACACCTATGAAATAACGAAAAAAGACTTGCTTGGATCACCCATTGGAACCACACTACTCACACTAGCACATTACTAATCTGCAATAGTTTAAGAAATAAGTGAGTGAGCTTAACAAGCTTAGTGAATGCCTAGAACAACTACCATGCAAACAATTGATCAAGCATCAATGAAACAACCATATAGCATAACCTTAACAGTTCCAATTCAAGTATCATATTATACTTACTCATGCATTATTTTCTAGTTCTTTTACATGGTAAAAATATTCGCTTTTAAGCATATATCACATTACACATATAATCATATAACATTTAAACATATATCACAATACTCATATAATTACATAATGTTCAAGCATATATCACAATACTCATATAATCACATAATATTCAAGCATATATATCGCAATACTCAAAAACATGTTTATAAATAAATTGCATAATGGTTACATGTCATATAAACACATATCACAATACAAATATATTCATAATTTAAGATAATTTGACACTTGAGCTATGAAACATAAAAGTGAGCTTTATCATCACTCATTAGATACACGGATCTCCAACACACTACATAAACTCATAGAGTCAAACATGTCACAAAAGTAAAGCATAAAGCTAACACTCTCCTTATTTCCCCTCATATGTCTCGTTGAATAGAGCTTAGCTCACATTCCCTTGTCCCTCCAAGATGTCCTAGGGCTTCAACGCCCAAAATCAATGTACATATAGGTGAGTACTCACAATCCTATGGCATGCCAACAATATCCAATGGTTTCAAGATCACACACATATCAGTTACTGATTATCCGTGCACTATCACTACATATTTGCATCTTTAGCAAAACACTGTCACTAACATTTAACATATACATAACATGTACACATTTGCACTTTCACAACGGCGATCATAAGGACATATCACATGTTATAACATCTCATCTCAATTAACATATTCACATATTCATAAACACATAAGCACATTGTTCACAAGATAACATAGGTATAAGAAAGCTTACACTTGAAATTTAGAGTAGGGGTTTAGGATGCTACTAAATTCCCAAATAACACATTGAATCATATCCACAAGCAATTATTCCAAACATTTACCAATTACGCTTTCATCGAAAAGTCGAAATCTCAAACTAGCTTTTCATTGCCTTTATCTTTACTTGTAGAAGGTCCTAACAAATCTGAAGCTTCAACAGAATAATTCACACAATAATACATTAAAAAATCAGCTAAGGACTCACCATAAGCAATCAAAAACATAAGCCTAAGCTATATTCTCATGTAGCCAAAACCTTTAACATAACCAACTTGAAATCCAAATATCTTGATCTACACTTAGTATTTTCACCTAAAATGAGTTTCATTCATCCAATTATTTGTCAACGACTAATTCCCAACCTTTAAACTACACAAAACAACGCAATTCATGGAATCAACTTTTTCGACATGTTTTTAGTTATTTTCTACAAAATTCATTAAAACTCAAGAATTCTTTAACAAAACTTCAAAGTAAGTTTAGAAACCTTCTAATTGCATCAAAACTAATTGAAAAACACTTTGAAACCACATTTTTACCCAAAATCTCAAAATTCAACATTAATGGGCCAATTTTTGGCTTTTATTCAAAACATGTGATTTAATGACTAAAAGTATAGTTTTAAAGACTAAATAACATTTAAAACTATTTAGAAGTTGAGTAGTTACATTAGATAACAAAAAAGTGAGCGTTTGATTAAAAACCCGAAAAACTCACAAGCTTGACAATGGAGAAATCAATAGTGTTTTTGGATGTTTTTCTTAACTTTTATGAAGATTTATAACTTAAGAGATGATAGAAATAAAAAAGAATTAGGATTTTGAATTCAAAATTGATTGGGAGAGTTGGAAGAACTATGGATGACACAAGTATGAGAGGAGAAGAATAATAATGTGAAAATAAAACTATAAATGAGGGTTTTTAAGTTGGATTTTAAATTTTGGTCTAATTGTCTATTAAAAATTCTAAGTTTCAACTCTTTTATAAATTAGTCCTTTTTTGAAAATTAAAGGTATTTAAAACTTATTTTTAGAAATTGATTTAATTTTCTAAAACCCATAGCAAAAAAAATTACCGATAAACCATGTCGTAAAATTTTGAACATTATAAGGCTAAAATCCCTAAAATACCCTTAAAAATCGTAGGCCCTATTTTGGGTTGTTATAATTCTCATATGTATTTTGCTTTAATTGATATTGTTTCTACACATTCATATATTGTTAGCTTTGTTTTAGGTAATTTGGGTATTTTAGTTGAGGACATTGTTAGTAAGGTTTTTGTGGTTAGTCCATTAGGGTAGTCAGTACGGGTAAAAAAGGTTTTTAGAAGATGTTCGCTTGAGATTTAGGGGCCTACGTTTTTGGCTAATATGATGGAGTTTTCATTTGGGGATTTCGATTTGATTCTGGGTGTGGATTGGTTAGTGGAGCATCCAATTAGTTTGGATTGCGCTTCAAGGAGGGTAACTTTGAAAACTATGGATGGTGAGGAGATTATAATGGTTGGTTAGCGTGAGATTATTTATCTAATATAATATTTCCCATGGTAGCCGAGAAATTGGTTAGAAAAGGGCGTGAGACATATTTAGCCTATGTGTAGGATACAAGTGTTGTTAGTTCAATGGTGAAAGGTATTCGAGGTGGAGTTTGGACTTTTTGAATGTCTGTCTTGAAGAATTGCCTGGGTTATCACTGGACCGAGAGGTGGAGTTTGGACTCGAGGTTTTGCCAGGGATTGCTCTGGTGTCCATTGCTCCCTATCGCATGGCACTAAAGGAGCTTAAGGAATTGAAAGTCCAACTTCAGGAACTTTTTGATAAAGGGTTCATTAGACCCAGTGTTTCGCCATGAGAGCACCGGTGTTATTTGTTAAGAAGAAAGATAGTACCATGAGAATTTGTGTGGATTACCGACAATTGAATAAGTTAATGGTAAAGAATAAGTATTTGTTGTCGAGGATTGGCAATTTGTTTGATCAGTTCCGAGGGGCGTCAGTGTTATTTAAAATTAACCTGAGACCTGGCTACCATCAATTAAAAGTAAAAGAAGTCGATATGCTTAAGACTGCCTTTAGGACTCGTTGAGGTAATTACAAGTTCCTAGTTATGCCTTTTGGTCCGACTAATGCTCCAGATGCATTAATGGATATTATGAATAGGGTTTTCAACCAAACCTGGATTAGTTCATCGTAGTGTTCATCAATGATATTTTGGTATATTCTAAGACCGAGATTGAGCATGATAAGCATCTTAGGGTGGTTCTACAAATCCTTCGAGAGAGGGAACTTTATGCTAAGTTGAGCAAGTGATAGTTCTGACTGAAGGAAGTTATGTTTTTAGAACATGTGGTATCAGCTAAAGATATCCAAGTGGACCCAAACAATATTGGGGATATTCTTGAGTGGAAACAACCTAGGAATGTTTCAAAGATTCAGAGCATTCTCGGTCTAGTGGGGTATTATTAGGGGTTCGTGGAAGGGTTTTCGTTGATTGTTGCTCCTTTGACCAAGTTATTGCATAAGAATGTTCCTTTTAAGTGGACAGATGATCATCAGACAAGTTTTGAAAAGCTTAAGTCGGTGTTGACTCAAGCACAAGTTTTGATACAACCTGAGTTTGGAAAGGAGTATGTTGTGTACAGTGATTTGTCACATACTAGTTTGGATTGTGTTCTTATAGAAGGTAAGGTGGTGACTTATGCTTCTAGATAGCTCAAGTCACATGCAGACAACTATCCGACACATGATTTGGATTTAGTGGCAATTGTCTTTGCTCTAAAAATCTGGAAGCATTATCGGTATAGTGAAAAGTGTATTATGTATATGGATCACAAGAGCCTTAAGTATCATTTCACCTAGAAGGAGTTAAATTTAAGACAGTGAAGATGGATTGAGTTTGTAAAGGACTACTACTACACTATTTAGTATCATACTGGTAATGCTAATGTGGTGGCCGATACTCTTAGCCGAAAGTTGATGGTTTAGCTATAATCGATGTTTGCTCGTCTATGTCTATTTGAGGATGGTTGGTTGTTAGTGGAGTTAGAATTTAAATCGACTTGGATTGATAAGATTAGAGAAAAACAACTTTTAGATGAGTCATTAGTTCTTTGGGTTCAATGGATCGAGGAGGGTAGGACTTTGGATTTTGGGTTTAATAGTGAAGGTATTTTGTGTTTTTGGGGTTGAGTCTGTGTGTCGAATGATGATGAGTTAAGGCAATCTATTTTGTGGAAAGCACATAGTAGCCCTTATGTTATGCATCTTGAAGGGAATAAGATGTTTTGTGATCTTTGGGAATTGTACTGGTGGCCTAGTTTGAAGCCATTGACATCCATTAAGAAGGATTAAATTTGGGTTATGGTGGATCGGTTGACCAAGTCTGCCCATTTTCTCTCGATTCAGACTGATTACTCTATATAGAAGTTAGCTAAATTGTATGTCTCAAAGATCATAAGACTTCAGGGGGTTCTTGTATCAGTCATTTTAAATTGAGACCCTCGTTTTACGTCTCAATTTTGAAAGAAATTGCATGAGGCTCTGGGTACTCGGTTGGACTTTAGTACAAAATTCCATTTATAGACTAATAATTCAAGTATTAGGGGATATGCTACGAAGTTATGTTATTGATTTTCGTGGTAGGTGGAAAGAGTTTCTGCCTTTAGCTGAATTCGTTTGTAATAATAACTTTTAGTCTATTATTCAGATGTCACCTTATGGAGCTCTGTATGGTTGTAAGTGTTGTACACTATTGTGGTGGACCGATTTGGGTGAAAGGAAAATTATGGGTCCGGATCTAGTTTTCGAGATTGAGGATAAGATTAAGCTGATTCAAGATCAGCTAAAGACATCATCAAATAGACAAATCTTATGCAAATCTTAATAGGAAGGATATCGAGTTTACTGTGGGAGATCAGGTTTTTCTCAAGGCATCGCTGTGGAAAAGGGTTTTGAGTTTGGACATAAGGGCAAGTTGGGACCTAGGTACATTGGGCCTTATCGGATTTTGAGGTGAGTAGAGCAAGTCGTTTATCAGTTGGAGTTACCTTCGGAGTTAGATCGTATCCAAGATGTCTTTCACGTCTCTATGTTGAGGCGGTATTGGTCTGACCTACTGTATATAATTTCGGTTGAGGAGATTTAGTTAAGGTCGGATTTGTCTTTTGAGGAGGTACTGGTTCAAATTTTGGATCGAGAGCTAAAAGTTCTGTGGAAGAAAAATATTCCTTTTGTTAAGGTCTTGTAGCGCAAAATCATGGTTCAGAGGAAGCCACTTGGGAACTAAAAGACTCGATCCATCAACAATATCCGTATCTCTTTCGACCAGGTAAATTTTGAGGACGAAATTTCTTTAAGGAGGGGAGAGTTGTAATTCCCCAAAATTCTTTAATTTATGGATAATTATTTGTATCAAGTAATTTGACCTTTAAGTGCTTTAGTTATGTGCCTGAGGTTCTATGTTTGATTCATTTTTTCTTAAATTTTGAGTAATTTTGTTCCTACACTTAGCTCTCCACGTTTAGGTTATCTTTAACTTTTCGTAAGTTGTTAGCAAGAATGAGCCTGCTGGTTCAATGGTTAAGACTTAGCATCCTTTGTGTTCCCAAGTTCAAATCTCGTAGTGCCAAAACGAAATTAATTTTTGTTTCCCTCTTGCTGTATTGCCCAAAGTATTAGAATGTTAGCTAAATTCAAATAATTAGCAGCTTGTTAGGATAACAATTAATTAGATTTGAATAATTAGAGAATATCCCAAAAAAGTTCTCCCTTGTTACCGTCCAATTCCTCGGCTCATCCCATTCCCTTATGTTTTATTTCTTTTTCCATTTTTTTGTTTACCGAGTTTTTTTTTATCTAGTGACAAATTTTCTCTATCTTTTCATCTATATTTTCTTTCTTTTCTTTTCTTGATTTTGACTCCTACTATAATCTTACGTAAACACTCTCTTATTATTTCCCTTTTTGCCCTCCAAACTCTATGTTGTTGTCGTTCTTCTATGTTTTTGTGTCGGCTGTGTATGGTTGGTGTAATGCCCTCAATGCAATCTGATTCATCGGATCTGTATCTGGGGTGTTACCACACAAATACAGATATAAGTTTAATCTATAATCAGGAACCACGATTATTTACCAAAACAATTGGTCACATAAACAACAATGACATATACAAATATAAGTAGAGTCATTTAATTACAAAAGTTATCATATAATATCATAACTTATTACATTTATTCTAAGTATAGACTTCTATGTAGTACTATTGATTTTTAATATGCTACCGTGCTTGCTTTATATGCATAATAGCCCGATACGACACTCTATTGGCATAGTCTTGGCATCGTCCCTCCTAGCGCAAACTCATATCAAGAAACCTGAAACATAATATGAAACAAAAATAAGTTCACAAGAACTTCGTGAGAAAAAATGCCCTTTTTTCTTTAATTAATACTTGAATAAGGTAGTTGATGATTCATTATAACGATTTTTTTGTTCATAGACTCTTGATCATACTTTTGGCTAGTGCTTTCCAATCTCAAACCTTTACATATAAGTTAACTACCTTCCCTTGATTTGTACCCATTTCCATTTCTCAATTGTTGACTTCAAACCTTCACTTATATCCTTCAATCTTAACATTCATATATCCATCCCAATTTCTTTTAAAGACCAATACAACTAGAATATCATTTCATACGCGTACGTAACCCAAAATCATCGTACAATTAGTCTTCATAACGAGCACATACACAATTGGCCAATACCTTCTTTGATCATTCAAATTCGAACCTTTAGTCAAGAAAACTCGCAATACTAATCCATTACTTCTCTATATCTCTTCAATTCATTATCTTCAATCTAATTTTAGCTTTATATAGTACTTAGCATGTAACTGATAGACACTTTATACCATAGTGACTTTATTGAGCATTTTAAAGAATCATATAGAACACGCCTTAGAACTTCTTACAGAACACACCACAAGAGCATTCCAATCAGAACATGCAACAAAGGCTATTCTTTTCGAGTTCGCCACAAATGCTATTCTTTTAGAGTATGCCACAAAGGCTATTCTTTTAGAGTTTGCCACAAAGGCTATTCTTTTAGAGTACGCCACAAAGGCTATTTCTTAGTTGTCATGTTTACGATATGAATTTGCCTAAACTCGCATTACGTGAGGGTTTCCCATCATCATCCTAGGACACGCAGAGAACCTCATTGGGTAATCACCATTCATTAGTTCATTTTCACTGGGTGCCATGGCCATGGACTTTTCTTTTAGAGTTTCACATCAGAGCTTGGGTTTTAGGTCTCGACAGACTTCATCAGATACCATTGCTATGACCAGACATAGACCCACTAAACAAACTCTTTATGTATTAACACAATCTAATTCCAACACCTTGATTCCCTACTATACACCTTAAAGAACACACATCTCATAGCATACATTCAAGACAGACATATACAACCGTACTTTCACTTCACAATACTCATACACCGCTAATCACATAATTGAATCTAATAGATTTCATACGAAATATACATGCTATCCTTAGCAAACATTCATACACTTATAGGTTTTCTTTAATAATCATTCAAATAGTCCCATACATATCATATTCATACTATACTTTTCATGGTTTTGTATTCATAGTTTGATAAATTTTCCTTTAGATATGCTTTGGTATAAATAGTATATATGCATGAGTTAGAATAAGAGCTCAGTTGATTCTCACCTACTGAAGTTTAAAGACTCCAGTTCTAGATATCCATTTCAAACTAGCAACGTCCACTACTTAAAAACATAGTTTCACTATTACTACTCTTGTACATACAAATTATTTATAATACCAATCACTGACAATCTTTTGCAGGGACCTTATACTTACAGTCTTATTGTTCAAATGCCAAATACTATTTTACTCCTTTAAAACTTAACATGAAGAGCTAAAGTACTTAACCTGATGCGAAGTAACTACCGATTATCAAATAACCATGGCCTCTAGATCATCGATGTAGACTACATTCATACTTAAGGAATGTTTCAGTAAATATCCCGTAAGGAAGAGGAAGAAGATAGAAGAACCCCTTCAGAACTCATCTCTCACACATATATATAACTTAACTTACTTAGTGGAATTTAACAAGTGTCATGTGTTTTAGAACATGTCTTCTTAATAGCCTATAGTTTCCAAGAGAAACATTAATAAATACCTTGAGATCACCATTACCCAGATTGGCTATCTCGTTGATTTTTAAACAAGTTACTTAAAGTTTACCTAGCACAGTATTCTAGGGAAATCAGGCGTACTATACCTTTGACAAATGCTCATTCCATACTTACCCTTTATCTCTTAACACAGACTTCTCATTAATATAACAATATATCATGAAGTTAAGTTTTTACTTTCTTATGTGGTAGATACTATACGCCCACACATATATGCCCACACGTATACGCCAAAATAATCATTTGGGCGGTTAACACTATGCTAAAAAAACTATTTACAACTATACATGAAAAATCTAAACCCGTTAGATTTGGTGTGTAATAGTTGAAGTGTTGGGTTAGGGTGTTATATCTCGAGTAAAGGTGGTGGTATTTTTGTTAGTGATGAAGTACTTTTTGTTATTTTGTTCACATGGAGGGTAAGTGATCTTTTTAATTGATTGTTGGTGTTTATGTTGATAATTTTTGATGCACTGTTAGGAGAAGATTGTGAGATGCACAACTTCCTCCGATGAACTAGGTGTTGTAGGACTATTGCTTTTTTGGGTAAGTGACCAAATGCCTAAGTTTAGGGGCTGGTTTTCTTAAGCGAACAAGTGTTGAATTCTTAGGTTGACTATGTGATTTTGTTTTCTAATAGGTTCGGTTTGGATGTCGTGTGAAGGGTTTTGCTAGGTGTTGTGGTACCGACCATTTGTTAGCAATTAAGTGTGTGTTCTAACCCAAAAAACTCTGAAAAAATCATGGAAAATTAAAAATTGTATGGAAAGCCAAAGGTGATAGTCGATAACACATGGGCGTGTGCTCGATTATGTGAGCCACACGAGTGTGTGATTCACATAGGTTGGTCAGGGAGAGCATGTAGGCCACACAATTGAGCCAGGTAGGACGTGTGGGCCGCATAGGCGTACAAGCCCTTTTTGAACAGTTAATTGGGTTATGTTTATGTCGAATGTAAATATTTTGAATTCTGATTTGTAAACAACGCTAGGTGTAAATATTCTGTAAGCATGCTAGGTCATGCAAATCCGTAAATTTGTGCGTATGTATGTTAACATAAGTATGGTTTTGATCAGTAAAACTCTGAGTAAGCTAAATTATATGATTTTGTTATGTTAGCTTTTACATATGAATGACATATTTCTGATTTGTTATGAGTATATGTGGTATGTTAAGATGGTTATTGTATGATCACATAGTATGAATTTGCATATGCATTGGGTTGGGATATGGTTATGTGATGGAGGAAGTTTGATTCTGGCAGTATTTTCGCAACATATCTGACAATAAAGCTGCATATCATTTGAGTGGCATACGTGTAACAGCCCGATTCTGGGCCTAGTCAGAATAGTGGTTTCGGGACCACAAATCTGACGAGGGAAAATATGGTTATTATTATATTTTTATGGTCCACAATTTCACGGAAAATTTTCGTAAAAATTTCGTTTGAAAATTTCGACGTTTGGGCACTCAATTTAGTC
>JABFAF010277846.1:0-25114 GCA_013677275.1 Gossypium schwendimanii | reverse complement strand
AAATCTTACCAGTGAATAGGTTCGGGTATTGCTCTCTCATAGCATCCTCAGTTTCCCAAGTAGCTTTTTCGACCCCATGTCGATGCCATAAGACTTTCACTAAATAAATTTTCTTATTTCTCAGTTCTTTGACTTCGTGAGCTAATATTTTGATCGATTCTTCGTTAAACGTCATATCAGATTGAATCTCAACCTCAGACGGGCAAATCACATGTGAGGGATCGGATCGATATCGTCGAAGCATCGATACATGAAATACATTATGAATCTTTTTTAATTTAGGTGGCAACAACAATCTATAAGCAACCGGCCCGATTCACTCGATAATTTCATAAGTCCCGATGAATCTCGGACTTAACCTGCCGTTTTTGCCAAGCCTAAGTATTTTCTTCCACTGAGATACTTTCAAAAACACTCGATCCCCAATCTGAAACTCAATATCTTTTCATTTTAAGTCTGTGTACAATTTCTGACGATTTGACGCTACTTTCAGACTATCACTTTCACTTTCTTTTAGTCTCTTTAATCAAATTGACCCCATGAATCTTATTCTCACTGAGCTCAATCCAATACAAAGGTGTTTGGCATTTGTGACCGTACAAAGCTTCGTAAGGTGCCATTTTTATACTCGATTGAAAGCTATTATTATATGCAAATTCAATTAATGGCAAGTATCATTCCCACATACCTTTAAACTCAAGAATGCAACATCTCAACATATCTTCGAGTATCTGAATAATCCGCTTAGATTGACCATCTGTTTGTGAAAGAAAAGTAGTACTAAAGTGTAGCTTTGTACCCAGTGTATCTTGCAGTTTCTTCCAGAAACGCGATGTGAATCTTGAGTCTCTATCCGAAATAATAGAAATAGGTACTCCGTGTAATCTCACAACAACTTGATAGATGTACAAATTAGCAAGCTTATCAAGTGAATAATCCGTGTGTACTAAAATGAAATGAGCTGATCTAGTCAGTCTATCAACAACCACCCATATCGTATCTTCCTTACTTGATGATAGAGGCAAACCCAAAACAAAATCCATCGTGATTCTGTCCCATTTCCACTCAAGAATCATAATTGGCTGTAGTAACCCAGACGATACCTGATGCTCAGCTTTGACTTGCTGACAGATTAAACATTTCGAAACAAATTCAGAGATATCACGCATCATACCAAGCTACCAATAAAGCTGTTTTAGATTGTTATACATTTTCATACTTCCAGGATGAACATATAACCGACTGCTATGAGCTTCATTTAAAATCATCCGAATCAACTCTGAGTTTCTTGGGACACAATTTTGGCCTCTTAATCTCAAACAATCATCAGCATCAATTCAAAATTCTGAATCAGGGTTCCAATCACATTGAGCTAGTTTTGCTAACATTTCTTTATCAACTTTCTGAGCTTCACAAATCTACTGTAGAAACAATAGTCTCGGTTTCATCTCAGCTACAATCACATCATCATTAGATAGGACTAACTGAGTATTCATCGCACGTAGACTAAACAGAGATTTCTGACTTAAAGCATCTGCAACCACATTGGCTTTTCCCAGATGGTAGTCAATCACTAGCTTGTAATCTTTTAACAATTCTAACCATCTTCGCTGTCGTAGATTTAGATCTTTCTGAGTCATCAAATGTTTTAAGCTCTTGTGATCAGAATAAACATGACATGTCTCACCGAACAGATAGTGGCGTCAAATCTTCAACGCGAACACGATAGCTGCTAATTCCAAATCGTGTGTCGGGTAATTCTTTTCATGCGGCTTTAATTGTCTCTAGGCGTAAGCTATGACTTTGCCTTCCTACATCAAAATATAGCCCAAACCATTCAACGATGCATCACTATAGATTACGAATTCTTTACCCGATTCTGGCTGTACTAACACTAAAGCTTTAGTTAATAGAGCTTTCAGCTGATCAAAACTTTTCTGGCACTTGTCCGACCACTTGAACTTAACATTTTTCTAAAGTAGTCTCGTCAACAGAGTTGTAATCATTAAGAAACCTTTTATGACTCGTCTGTAATAACTGGCGAGTCCCAAAAAGCTTCGGACTTCGGATACATTTTTTGGAGGCTTGCAATCCAATATTGCAAAAAATCTTACTCGGATCGACTCGAATACTCGATGCTGACACAATATGCCCCATAAAACCAACTTCTCGTAACCAGAACTCACATTTACTAAACTTTGCAAATAGTTGTTTATCTCACAAATCCTATAGCACTATTCTTAGATGTTCAGCATGCTCAGAGTCATCGCGGGAATAGATCAAGATGTCATCTATAAACACAACAACAAATCTATCCAAATACAATCTGAAGATCTGATTCATTAGGTCCATAAAAATAGCAGGTGCATTCGTTAGTCCAAAAGGCATAACTAGAAACTCATAATACCCGTACCTCATTCAGAAAGTAGTTTTCGGCACATCGGAGTCTTTAACTCGCAGTTGATAATAACCCGATCTCAAATCTATCTTAGATAATACTGTAACCCCTTTCAGCTGATCAAACAAATCGTCTATTTGTGGCAGAGGATATTTATTCTTGATGGTCACTTATTGAGCTATCGATAATCGATGCACATTCTCATAGTTCCGTATTTCTTTTTCATAAACAAAACCGCTGCACCCCAAGGAGAAAAAACTCGATCGTGCAAAACCTCTACCTGTCAACTCTTGCAATTGAGCTTTCAACTCTTTTAATTCGGTTGGTGCCATTCTATACGGAGCTATAGATATCGGAGTTGTTCCAGGCACTAACTCAATATCAAATTCAACTTCTCTGATTAGTGGCAAACTTGATAACTCTTCAGGAAACACATCCGGGTATTCACACACAACTGGTACTGATTCAATCTTCTTTTCGATCACTTTAGAGTCGAGTACATAGGCAAAGTAAGCTTCACAACCCTTTCTCACATATTTTTGAGCTAACATCGAAGAAATCACTGTCGGTAAACCATTCAAATCATCTGAATCAATCTGGATAATCTCATTATTCTGACATCTCAAATCGATCGTCTTTCATTTGCAGTTAACAATCGCATCATGCAACATTAGCCAATCCATACCCAGAATTATATCAAATTCATCAAATGGTAACAACATTAGATCAGCCAAAAAGCAAAAATCTCGAATCATCAACGGATAGTTCTTGCACACTTTATCTACCAAGACACACTGCCTAAGGGGTTCGATACTCTAATCACAAATTCAGTAGACTCTATACGCAAAGTCTTACTGGATACTAAATTTATGCATATATAAGAATGAGTTAATCGTGGATCTTTCAATGCAATCATAGTAGTATCGTAGAGAGTGAAAGTACTGATAATAACATCTGAAGATGAAGCTTCTTTGCAAGCGCGAATAGCATAAGCTTTGGCAGGCGCGAGGGCTTCATATCTAACAGCAGTGTCTTTAGTTCCCCTCTGGCTACCACTCACATTACCCGTGCTTCTGGGTGGTCTACCTTTAGCTGCGGTGGTACTCGACCTTGTATTCTGCACTGTATCTTGCTTGGCTAATTTAGGACATTCACAGATGAAATGATCTAATGATACACATTTGAAACAAGCCCGATCATTCAATCTACCATTACCGGGATGTCGTTTACTATAATGTTTGCACTTAGGTTGATTTGGTCTGACATTTCCAATACTAGCTATTGAAGTAGCTTTCAAACTCATAGGTGGTCTATCTCAATCTCGTCTAGAATAACCCACAGTAGCCTTTGAATAGCTAAAATCATCTCGGAATCTCTTTGATGCTGACTGAAATGACTTACTCGGTAATCTTTTCGCGAATCTCTAGCTTCAAAGTCAGCTTTTCTTTTCTCTTTCCCAGGTTCTTCAGCTTTGCATGCTCGCTCAACGAGTACCGCAAACTCTTTTATTTCCAAAATCCTGACTAACAGCTTAATGTATTTATTCAAACCGTTTTCAAATCTTTTACACATTATAGCTTTAGTCGAAACACATTCCCGGGCATATCTACTGAGTCTCACAAATTCCAGCTCATATTCTGTCACTGTCATGCGACCCTATTTTAATTCGAGGAATTCTTTGCATTTTTGATTTATGAATCTCTGACTGATATATTTCTTCTGGAATTTAGTCTGAAAGAACTCCCAAGTAACCCATTCTTTTGGAACCACTGATACTAGTGTATTCCACCAATGATATGCAGTGTCCCTTAACAAAGATACAACACATTTGATACATTTATTAGGAGTATAAGATAATTCATAGAACACCCGAATCGTATTATCAAGCCAGAATTCAGCTCGCTCAGCATCATCATCCACAATAGCTCTGAACTCTTCGGCCCCACATTTTCTAATTTTATCAACTGGAGGCTTATTTAACTGCATCGGGTCAGTAACTTGAGTATCACAGGTATTTGGGGAGGATTAGGCGGGGTGGAGGTTGCTGAGCAGCTGGATTTATCCAGATATACTGTGTGAACCATTCGTTCATCATCTAGAAGAATGCTTCCTATGCCTCTCCCTCTTGGCTACTAACAATAACTCTAGAATCAAATTGCATTGCCCCTTGAGCGGAAGCGGGTGCATTACTTTCAACATTGTCAGCTACGGCTTGATCGGGATCTATTTGCTATATGAAAACACATTTTGAATTGTCAGGAATCATCACACTATCGCAATTCATATATATATGGCGTGTCTAGACTTTCACACACTACGTTAGTCCTAGAATCGACTAAACCTTGACTCTGATAAAATAAAATGTAACACCCCTAACCTTATCTGTCACCGAAAAGGGGTTACAAGGCATTACAGAACATAACACGGTTCAATACATACATTTATCGACAATTATCACATTGTAATTAATTTTATAAAATACTTTCATAACATACTTAAAATGAGCATACCGCTATTAAACACTCTAAAACTACAACTAAATAAACATAATTCATTTAACATATCACAAGGCATTCAGTCAAACATCTGCAACATTTAAACATCAATGGCCTTGACACATATAATACCATTTCAACATCACATTTCGATACCATTTATCTCATTCAAAGTAGATGAGTTAGAAGTTACCTTAGGATCATTTATGACCATAAGGCATAAGTTGGCTACTTCATCATCGGATGAATCATCACTCCAAGCAGTAAAATAGGCCTTTTGTTTGCTAGACCCCTCCTTTTTAAGTTGAGGACAATCATATTTGATGTATCCCGATTTCTTACACTCATAAAAAATAATGGGATCTTGGTCCTTGTTAGATTCAAGCTTGAGTTCTTCCTTCTGTTGAAATTCTCTTCATTTGTTGGACCTCATGAATCTCTTAAATTTTCTAGCAAACATCTCCACCTCTTCACTTGATTCACTATCGTTATTAGTGGTGGATTTTATAGCTTTACCAACATTCTTCTTCATAATTCTTTCTTCTTCACTCTATTTTTTAAGCATCATCTCATGTGTAAACAAAGAACCGATGATGTAACAGCTCATTTTTAGTGAAATCAGAATAGTGGTTTCAGGATCACAAATTCGATGAGTAAATTATTACTCTATTGTCATTTTAATGTTTATGGGATGTTAGTAAGGTCATATTAAAATTTCATTAAGAAATTTTGATGTTTGCAGAATTAATTAAGTGAAATGGACTAAATTGTAAAAAATATAAAAGTAGAGTTTTGTTAGCTAAAAGGGTCAAATGACTATGAAACTTTAAAGTAAATGGACTTAGATGGTAATTAAACCATTTAAAAAGTTAGTGGATATTCATGGTGTGGTTTTATTGAAATTTTAATAAGTTTTAAATGTTAACTTTGTAATTAGATAAAACAAGTTAATGTTAATAATTAAAGATGAATTAAAATTTCATCTTCATCATTTTGAACCCTAAAAATTGTTCACCGTTATTAAAAAAGTGGGAGAGCTTCGGTCAAGCAAAATTTCCTTGCATGGTATGTATTTAAGCTCCGTTTTTAATGATTTTTATGTTTTTGAGATCTTATTAGCTTAATCTAGATGGCCCAAGGATTAACTTGTAAAAATGTTAAAGATTGAGTGTTATGCCATGAATTTTTTTTATTATTCTTGATGTTAAATGATAGATTATGAGCTTAAGGACTAAATTGTAAAAATTTAAAATGTTGGTAGCAAAATAGTAATTTTGCATAAATATGAATTGTAGACTAAATTGAACTAGAGGTATTGAATGGATTGAAATTGTCTATTTAGATCAAGATAGACCATGTACGGATCTAATTAGGGAAAAGCTAAAGCCTCGGATTAGTTCGACTTCGTTTCTACGCCCCTAGTCGTCGAGGTAAGTTTGTATGAACGATTATCGAATTAATATTGTTTAATTTGAATATTTACTATGTTATTTTTAAAGTAAATGAATTAATGTATAAGTGTACAAATATTATGATGAAATGACGGATGCTGAGTCCAGGTTGAACCTTAGGAATTTGTAGGATACAAATGACATGTCATTAGGGATTTCATGTTTTGGGTGCTGGTCTTGAATGTCCTACTGATGGCTGAGGTCTTGCATTTGTTGTGGATACTTCAAAGCTTGTGTGAGCAGCGTCGTGTAGCTTACATTCCGATCCACAGCTCGTGTGAGCAATGATGTAAAGGAAATGTTACATTTATATGTTTAAGCACACTTCGTGTGATCTTTCCCATGTATCCGATGATATTCTAGATAGTTCAACGGGTATGAAAAGGAATGGAAATGGCAAGTGTTCAAGTGGAATGTGTCATGTACTTATGAAAAGGAAATGGTGACCTAAATGAGATGAACAAATGTGTAAGTTATTTGTTATGGATGAATTCATTTGAACCATGTATAAATGCACTAACTTGTGTATTTGTTGATGTTGTATAGGCATTGTGCCAAGCTTATGGTACTAATTGGTGTTATAATTATGCTATTTACATTATGCAAATGAAATGGAAAGGTGTGTTTATGTTATTCGAACTTACTTAGCATTATGTGCTTACATAGTTTCTTTCCTATATTTTATGATTATCGAAAGCTCGATTGGTTTGAAAGCTCATCGGAGATCTATCACACTATCTAGCACAACTATTGGTATTTCTTGAATGTTTTGGCTGAGGTTATAATGATATGTATAGGTTGAACTGTAATGTCATTGTGATGAATGTTTAGTTGGTGGATTTGCTTGTATAAGTTGTGAATGTTATCTTGGTTTGATACCTTTGATGCGTTGATGGTTTGTGCCATTGAGCTATCTCATTTTGCATGTTTTGAATGGCTCAAATGACATGTTTTGTGATGGAATAGTAATGGTCAAGTTGAGGCATGTTTGGTAAGTTGTTGGAACTAGTAATTGATGAATGGTAAACGGTAAAATATGCATGTTTAGGTAAGTCTTGATGATTGCATTTGAGGTGCCTTTGAATGGCATATTGGTTAGTTGAATTAGGACTTTGAAATGACATATATATATGTATGTTTAGGTATGGTTTGATGGTTTTTAGGTGTGCACATATAGCTCAAATTTTTATGCGTGAACTGGTGTTGGAAATGACTTGTTTTTGGGTGAATTTTAGGTCTAGACAGTCAAAGACACGGGCGTGTGACTCAGCGTGTGTGGCATACGGCCGTGTGTCTCCTAAAAGTTCCTTTGCATGCAAGTCAGTGAGTTACACAGCCTAGCACATGGCCTAGTACACGAGCGTGTGCGACAACTCAAAGAGTTACACTGCCTAACACACAGACGTGTGACAAGGCCATGTAACCCAACCTAGAGAGTTACATGGGTAAGGGCATGGGCTAGTACATGGCTATGTGTCCCTAGTTTGAAGGTTACACGGCCTGAGACACAAGCATGTGTCTCAACCGTGTGAGGCACACGACTTGACCACACGACCATGTGACCCCTGTACTCTAAAATTTGTAACATTTTCTTAAACTTTCCAAATGATTTCAAATTGGTCCCAAATTGTTTCAGGGTCTCAAAGGCTCGATTTAGGGACAATATGTATGTGAATGATTGATTTATAATATTTTTATGATAATGTATGAAATGTATGTTTAAATGTTCTGTTTGTAAGGTAATGCTCCATAACCCTAATTCGGTGACAGATACGGGTTAGGGGTGTTTCAGATGAACTTATCATGAGAGAGTGAGTATTCTTCTATAGCTGTCACTTTAGCTTTCCAAGACGTTGGAAGACTATTCAACATCTTCTTCACCATCTCCTATAAGTCTTCCCAAGGGCTTTGAGACCATTAATGATGTGGGTGAAGCGATCAGACATCTTGATTTTTTGTTCTAATTTTATAACACCCTAAATTTTGAGGTTAGGAGTTTTGAGTCTTGTGATTAGGGTTAGAGACAAGGTTGTGCTATTGTGTTTAGTTGTGCGTTTAAGAGTCAGAATGGGTCTGCTGGTCTGGTGGTTAGTTGTGTGTTAGTGTATCTCTAGGTCACGTGTTTGAACCTTTGGGTGTGCGTTTTTGAGAAATATATTTTATTTTGTTAAGTAGTAAACTTGTTTCAAGTTTTAAAAAATAATTATTAGTTTTATTTTATTATTATTTTTGTTTTGAACTACTTTCCTTTAATGTTCCCCTCTCCCTTTTCATCTCTTGTTTCTTTTTGTTTTTTTGTTTTTTCCTTTTTGAAAAAAAAAATGGTTTTGCTTTTGGATTTCGGAAAGCTTCATTCTTTGTTGTCGAGTCGACATCTGGACGTCTTTAATCGCGAATCAGGTATGGGTTCCGTATCTTTTGTAATTTATTTGCGAATTCTCGATTCAACTCTATGAAAATTTGCATCTTTTGTGTGTGTTCGCAAGTCGGTCATTTACGATGTTATACCGCTATTTTCATGCTTAGAATTTGTTTGATTTGGTACAATTTTGAGTGATCGAGGGTTGGGAAGTGCTTCTAGGGTGAAAGCATGATTTTTTTAAGCTATTTTTGGTGTGGTTTCGTGACCATACTGGTGGCCATACCGGCACGTGCCTTCACACGAGCGGTTCACACAACTGTGTGCATTTTAGAATTAGGTGCCATATGGCTTGGCCACATTGTCGTGTGGATGATTTGGGGAAAATAGTCAATTTTCACACAGTCATGTCCCTTGGGCACATGGGCGTGTGGGTTTGAGAATTAGGGCTTTAGTGTGGCTAATTTGGGAATTTAAGGTTTCCACATGGGCATGTGTTTTGTACACACGACTATGTCTGGTAGACACACGGGGGTGTTAGACTCTCACACAGTCGTGTCTGCCCTACACTCTTTTTAGCACAAATGGATAGAGAGTTACACGACCTGTTCGTAGGGCCATGTCTCTGGCCCACACGGGCGTGCTGACCTCCCATAGGGGCAGTTGACCCCCCACATGGGCATTTGATCTCCCACTTGGTTTAGGCATTTCCACACGGCTAGAGCACACGACCTTGTGGTCCAAAGTCACTGATTTTAGTACTGTGTATGTTTGTGATCTGAAAATGTGTTTGTGTGTTTCGACCTTTGGCTAGGCTTTAGTGAAGGTATTTAAGACTCTGATCTAGGCTTTGGCTTATGTGTTATTTGTGTCTGTTGTGTGAGATGTCTGACTCTAAACCCGGTTAGTTGGGTGTGTGTGCACATCTGTTTCTGTCTGACTATCCGTTGATGTGTTCATTGTTTCTGTGAGTTGTAAGAATACATGCACTTGCATAAATATATTTTGGGATTGGTTGTGAAGAGAAGGGAGACTAAATCTGATCTGATCTAGTATTTTTACTATAACATGTATGTACGATGAATTACCGCATTGTACTGCACAACATATACGTCTGCTTTGTTGAATATTATTATCTGATCTGGCAGTTCAAACTGTATGTCTATACAACAGATTATCGTATTGTATTGTACCGTATATCTGCCAGCTCTGCTGCGTATTAATATCTGAGTGGCTTAGTCCACATACATGGAGTGTAGGGTTGGATAGGTCTTTCGAGGTCCTATGTGGTGTGTTTTGTTGGATGAGCTTAATTAGCTCTTTTGGGGTGTGATCGGGGGAGAGAGAGTTGTTTTGGCTGGATGGGTGGGTTTTTATCATCTGTCTGCATTCTTACGCATTTGTTTAAGTGTTCTGTGTGGAAGATTATCTGACTGTTTTCCGTTTGACTGAAAAACACTTGTGACTGAGTGTCTATGTGTGACTTGGTGTGTTTGAGTTGTTTCGTTCTATTAGGACGTTGGTTCCAAGGTTACTTTCTGACTCTGTGAATATAAGTAAGTCTACTTCATTATTGATTTGAGTTTTGTAATTCTGTTATTAGTCCCGTGTCAGACGCACACTTAGCTCGTGTAGCTCACCCCTTAGTTTTCTCTTTCAGGTACACTTTCATTTTTTGTAGCTCAGACTCGGCAAACCGGAGGTCTTGGAAGGGTCACATTTTTTTTACTGGTTAATAATGTATTTTCTTTAAGTCTGAGTTTTATGTAAACATTTTGGATTTGAAGTTCTGTTTTTAATACTGTGGTATAAAATTTTTTGTTTAATGCAAATAGACGTTCTCTGGTTTGAAACACTATATTTTTGTAATATCGCAGTTTTACAACAGAGAGTTTCCGTTACTAAAATTTTTCCTTCAATCACTTCGATGATCAATGTGACCTTTGGGATTCAGTCTAAACTTCTAGGTCGAGTTTTGGGGCATTGCATTTATTGGTATCAAAGCTAAGTTTGCAAAAACCCGGCCTCTGTTTTACATAACCATGTGTGCGTGTGTTCGTTTTTTAAAAAATGAATTTTGAAAAAAAAAACCCTACCACAGTGTTTTGAAATGACTTGCATTTGGAATAAGATTTTGTGAAAATAAAATGTCTGAGACTCCAGCGCTAGTCCTGGTGGAAATTGGCAACTGTAAGATTAGAACTATCCCATTAGATATTTATGTTGTGACTGTTTGTGAAATGTAGATTGCTTTAAGTTAGGTGAAGATTGGTATGGATTCTGAAGGTAAGCGAGATCATAAGGATAAGTCTGGCGAGACTCTCGAGGAGTCGTTAACTTCTGCATGACTTGTCTCTATTCAGGTGATGGAGGTCAATGCGATTCCGCCAACTTCGAGTAGCGATAACTCAGAGCTTGGTACAAAAGCATTGACTCGGATAGTGAGGGAAGTGCTAGTGAAAGTGTTTGAGGCTGGGTTAGAGAGGACTACTGAAATGTTTCAAGCTAGGTGCGTTGATTGTGGGAAGAAAATAGAACTCAATTGGCGTGGGCATTGTTGCTAATGCAAGAGGACATGCATTTGAGTGTGCTGAAGCGTATTATCCTCCTATTTAAGGTTTAGGGATAAGATTGTTAAAAAAATCAAAAAGAAACAAAGAGAGGAAGAGGGAGAGGGGAACGTGAAAGAAAAGCAATTCAAAACAAAAATAAAAATAAAATAATAAAATAAAACTAATTTTTTTTTAAACTTCAAACAAGTTTACTACTTAACAAAATAAAAATATTTCTAAAAAATGCACACCCAAAGGTTCGAACACGTGACCTAGAGATACACTAACACACAACTAACCACCAGACTAGCAGGCCCATTCTGACACTTAAACGCACAACTAAACACAATAGCGCAACCTTCTCACTAACCCTAACCACAAGACTCAAAACTTCTAACCCCAAAATTTGAGGTGTTTCAACTCACCCATTTTTAAAGAAATTCCGTCCCAGAAATTTCCAACTAACAGAACAGTGGTATAACACAAGCTACACCACTGCTCTCCCGTTGTGCACTCTAGCCTAAGAAGTACCATACCAAACTTAAGACCTCAAACACACATCTCGAAAACTTAACCAATGAAGTAGGTACATATTAATCCGATCACACACAATTATTATGCTCTAATAAAAACATTGAAACATTCACAACCATACCTGACTCAAAGTCATTGAGGACACTCCTAGATAGCCTGGCATATGGAAATCTTTGATCGCGAATCAGGTGTGGATTTTGTATCTTTTCTAATTTTTTTGCCAATTCTTGATTCGACTCTGTGAAAATTTACATCTTATGTGTGTGTTCTCAGGTTGGTCATTTACGATGTTGTACCACTATTTTCATGCTTAAAATTTGTTTGATTTTGTACAATTTTGAATGATCGAGGGCTGGGAAGTGCTTTGAGGGTGAAAGCATGATTTTTCTGAGCTATTTTCGGTGTGGTTTTGTGACTATACAGGTGGCCACACCGGCGTGTGCCCTCACACAGGCGATTCACACAGTCATGTGCATTTAGGAATTAAGGTTTCCAAGAAGGATTAGGTGCCACATGGCCTGGTCTTACGGCCATGTGGCTGATTTGGGGAAAATAGTTGATTTTCACACGGTCGTGTCCCCTGGGCACACGAGCGTTTGAATTTGGGAATTAGGGGTTTTAGTGTGGCTAATTGGAAATTTAGGGTTTCCACATATACATGTGTTTTGCACACATGACCATTTCTAGTAGACACATGGGCTTGTAAGACCCTCACACGGCTGTGTCTACCTTGCACACTTTTTAGTACAAATAGACAGAGAGATACACGGCCATATGCCCCTGCCTACACGAGCGTGTTGACCTCCCACACTGGTGTGTTGACCCTCCACTTGGTTTATTCATTTCCACATGGCCAAAGCACACGGTCGTGTGGTCCTAAGTCATCGATTTAGTTCTGTGTATGTTTGTGATCTGAAAATGTATCTGTGTGTTCCGATGCTTAGCTAGGCTTTAGTGTGGGTAGTTAAGACTCTAATCTGGGCTTCGACTTATGTGTTATTTGTGTCTGTTATGTGAGATGTCTAACTCTGAACCCGGTTAGCTGGGTGTGTGTGCACATCTGTTTCTGTCTGACTATCTGTTGATGTATTCATTGTCTCTATGAGTTGTAAGCATACATTCACTTGCATAAAAATATTTTAGGATTGGTTGTGAAGAGAAGGGAGACTGAATTTGATCTGATTTGGTAGTTTTACTGCAACATGTGTGTACAGCGAATTACCGCATTGCACTGCACAATATATACGTAAGCTTTGTCGTAGTATTATTATTTGATCTGCCAGTTTAAACTGTATGTCTATACAACGGATTACCGCATTGCGCTATACCGCATATATGCCAGCTCTGGTGCGTATTAATATCTGAGTGGCGCGGTCCACATACATGGAGTGTAGGGTTCGATGGGCCTTTCGAGGTCCTATGTGGTGTGTTTGGTTTGATGAGCTTAAATAGCTATTTATGGGTGTGATCGGGGGACAGAGAGGTGTTTTGGTTGGATGGGTGGGTTTTTATTATTTGATTGCATTCATACACATCTGTTTGAGTGTTCTGAGTGTAAGATTATCTGGCTATTTTTTGTCTGACTGAAAAACATTTTTAATTGAGTGTCTATGTGTGACTTGGTGTGCTTGAGTTGTTTCGTTCTGCTGGGACGTTGGTTCCAAGGTTACTTTCTGACTCTTTGAATATAATTAAGTTTATTTCTTTATTGATCTGAGTTTTGTAATTCTATTTTTAGCTCATGTCAGACTCACACTAAACTTGTGGAGCTCACCTCTTTAGTGTTTCCCTTTCAGGTACACTTCCATTTTATGTATCTCGGACTCGGTAAACTGGAGTTCTCAAAAGCGTCACCTTTTTTTACTGGTTAATAAAGTATTTTCTTTAAGTCTGAGTTTTATGTAAACAGTTTTGGAATGGAAGTTCTGTTTTTAATACTGTGGTATGAAATTTTGTGTTTAATGCAAATAGACGTTATTTGGTTTGAAGAACTATATTTTTGTAATATCGAAGTTTTACAACAGAGAGTTTTTGTTACTAAAATTGTTCCTTTGATCACTTCGGTGATCAATGTAATCTCTAGGATTTGGTCTAAAATTCTAGGTTGGGCTTTGGGGTGTTACATATTTTTCCTTAAACAACTCATAATCAAGGGTGAGAAGACTTATCTTAGACTCCTTAACTCTACTTGTCCCTTCATGGGTGACTTCAAGCTTGTCACATATTCCTTTGGCATTGATGGACAGGGAGACTCTATTGTACTCGTTTGCACCAAGAGCACAAAATAGAGTGTGCATAGCTTTTGCATTTAATTTTATCTTCTTGATGTCATTGTTATCCCATTCACTCTCTTCCTTTAGGATAATAACACCTTTGACCCTCTTTATTGGAATGAATGCCCATTTGTAATTATCCTCCAAACTTCATAGTCGTTGGCTTGGATGAATAAGTTCATTCTTGTTCTCCAATATGAGTAGTTGGAGCCATTGAATAGAGGAGACCTCATGGTGGAATTTGGCTTGGATGTGGACATCATTTTGTAGAACGCGTTCATGATTGTTTGAGCTTCTTCGAGAATCTTCTCTTAGTTGTTCAATCATTTTTAGAGACTAGTTCTTATACTAATTTTTAGCTCGAAAAAATCAACTCGAGATCGATGATAGGGAGGTTGAATCGTCCTTTGAGAAGTTATGGTGGAAGCAACAAAAATTGTGCAATAAAAAACACAATGATTTATAATGGTTTGACCCCAATTGCCTACTGCACTACCTTAGCTTTCCACATCTAAGGATTTTCCCAAGTTCACTAATTTGACAACCTTTGAGGGCAAGGTTTAACCTTACAATCTCTATTAATACTTATACCCCAAAATCTTAATATACAACTCCCTTAAGGTTTCTACCCAAACCTTAAGAATAAACACTCTTTCAAAAGAGGTACAAATAAGAAAACAAAGAAAAAAATCCTCACAAGAATAGGATGTTTGCCAATTAAGCACAAATACAAAGAAGAACACTTGAGCTAAATGAATACAATGAAAGCTCACAAGTGCCTACAAGAAAAGGTATGAAAGAATTAAGCTCTAGGTTGCTTTAATTTATCTTTAATGTTTTCACATTGCTTTTCATGTTGCTATACCTTTGGAAGATGGTATTTATACACTATAATTGATTTTCGACTATTGTGGTTTTTGTGGAAGTAAATATAGCCGTTGGGGATGAAATACCAGTTCATTAACTGCACCTGCAGTAATGAATATCGATACTTACTAAAAGGGTATCAATATTTTTTGTAATTAATATAGATTTTAGTGACCGTTAGAGTAGGAATATCGACACCTTAAGAAAAGTATCGATACTGGATCGATACCTACTAGGGTTTGAAAGAAACAAAATATCAATTTGTTATCGATGATTAGAGGGGTATCAATATCTTGTAAAATATCGATACTCAGACAAAAAGTATCGATACTTTTTAACTTTGAGCAATTCTCACTTGTTTGAAAATAGTTAAAACATATTTGAAAATGTTTAACTCAATTGAAACCATTTCAACTTGATTTTATCAAATTGCTCAACTTTACTTTTATTCAAAAACAAATTTTTATATCAAAACAAATTCTCCAATAAGGCTTAGTTTAATAGATTTCTCCAATCTGTAATCCATTGGGTACTATCCTCGGAATACTTACCAGTGTTTCATTGTAAACTTTACTATATTACAATTTGACCCGTATGCTTGCGGACATCGTCGAATTAATTTAATATATTTTTGTGTGATATTTTACTATAAACGATAAAACATTTATAAGCGATCAAGTAGTTGGCACTGTTGCCGGGGATTATGACGATGAATTTTTTATTAGATTGATTATCGTAAAATAATATTAATGAAATGACGAATGAGCTAGATAGTGTTCTAAATTTTATTTATTTTAATTTATTTTAGTGTTCAAAGTTTTTTTTTTGAAGTTTTGTAATTAAGTAAATATTTTTATTTTAATATTTTTTATTTACCTTGTTAATTATTGGATTTAATTATGAATATTGATTTTTATAAGTCGATGTATGAACAATCCAAATTGAATTGGTTGTATAGAGATTCGACAACTCCCACCTAAGCCGAGCAAGTATACATCCGAAAAGGATGGAGATTCAATGAACCTTTGAGATGAAGATGAAGTCTATGATGAGGGGGTATATGAACAATGGGAGCTGATGGAGAACCAAAGGTCGCTTATGCTAGAGCTTTACCAACAAAGAAACGAAACAATAACTTCGCTGGAAGAGATATATAAGCAACAATTAGGGACATCAGAGTTCTTAGACGAAACTCCTTATGATTTGTATGACTATACATTAGAACAGAAAAGTTGTGAGTGAGAATTCTAAGCTAAATCAAAGAGAATTCAACAACAATTGGATCAATTAGAGAAAATCTTCCGGCAAAGAGCCCAAGCAAGTACTCTATTGGAAGAGTTCGTACATGATGTCTCCAATTCCGATTCGAAGGATCAAAGTATTACCGAAAACTATTTAGAATTAAATCTTGAAAGTCAACAAGAGTTTGGAACCGAAGACGGGAACAAATTGAACAATGCCAAGCAAGTTTCTAATCCAATTAACATGGATGTAGAAGTTAAGATAAAATTAATAACTAACTTTGAGCTACAACTGATTCTAAATGAAAGTGTAGACAAGCCGATACACTTTTTAGCCATAACTAATGAGGTGCTAATCAAAGAAACTGACGAGTTCATCTTGTTCTTGTTTGACTATGAAGGAAAAACTCGGGCGACCAAAGCTTCTTACGACATGGACGGAAAGAAGCTTAGGCTAGTAATACCCTGAAAGATAATCTGGGGTTGGCTCAAATTCTACACCATGTGTATCAATGTGGATGTCGTGTTGGTCGAAGATAAGGCGATGTAAATAGAATCGATCGAGGATGATGGTTTATATCTCTTAATGAAAAACAAATGTCGGATCAAAGCTTCGAGGACCAGCTAGAAGTTATTCTTTGGGGGCAACACGGATCGTCTCTACTTCAAAAAAGGACTTCGTTTTTAAATTTTATTTTTTTTAAGTTTTATTTTTCATTTTTTTTTATTCTATCGTATGTAGTTAATTATGTATGTTATTTGTTTTTCATAGTAGTTGTAGTGTTCTTGAGGTGGATTAAGGCAATTAAGCGCAAACTGAGGAGTTTGACATGCTTCGAAAAGACAAAAATACAAGTTGGGAGATTTTCAAGTCGTGTCGCACCTCTCACCCCTTATGGTCTGACACGACATGACAAGCCAAACTAATGAGGGAAGCAACACCTCGTATTGTTGGGATGAAATAGAACGTGTCGTTCTGATGAGCTCTCACGTCCCAACGACTACCATACATATGTCACTATGAGCCACAACGCATCCAATGTGAAAAGGCTAAGGCATAATCTGAAGACGTGACAAATTGAGATTCCAAGTCGCAACAGAAATAATCGAATTCGTGACACTACTGTAGGGTGTCGCAACATACCTTGACAAAATGACTTGAGGGAGCATAAAATTTATCGCGACATTGCAATGGGGAGGGGATTCCATTGCGGTGATTCAACTGCTATGCAACATTTCAGCTCCCTAACTATCCAACCATCCCATGAGATTCTTGCCATTCTCCATTCCCCACAAACTCAGAAACTACAATTTTGATTTATTTATTTATTTAAGTTTATATTTTATTCGTAAGTATTTTTCGTTCACTTAAAGCACACAAATCCCGAGAGTTCTAAGACAACAAGAATTTAACCTTTTCAAGGAAGTTTTCTTGTTCGCACTTTTATTCTTTTATATCGGGACAATGTTTGTTCTAAAGTGTGGCGGAAGTACATAAGATTGAATTTTTTTAGTTTGTGTGTTTTATTTATTTTATTTTATTTATCGAAAAAAATATGTTGTTTTTTTTTTCTTTGTAGGAACACCATATTTTTTAAGGCACTAGAATTTTGAGCTAAAACTGCGAGGAAGAACTAGTCCCACCAATTATGTTGGACCTTTAAAGCTAATCGAGTAACCCTTTTATTTTATTTTTATTTCACATTAGGGATAATGTGCTGAATAAAGTTTTCGGGTGACATAGGAAATTTTTAAATTTTATGTATTATTTTTATTTTTTAATAGTTTTTAAAATTGTATTTTGTTTGTACTGTGTGTACTTGCGCTTGTAGAAATACAAGTGCTTAGTTAGGAGCATATACCTAGATTGTTTGTAACACCCTTATCCCGTATCCGTCACTGGATTAGAGTTACGGAGCATTACTACACAATCGAAACATTTAACTTAAATTCATTTAATAACATAAACATATCATAAAGCAATCATTCACATACATATCGTCCCTTAATCGAGCTCTCGAGGCCCTAGAAATAACTTAGAAACAATTCGGGACTCAATTGAAAACATTTGGAAAGTCTAAAAATAATTTCACAAAAATTTGGAAACAAGGGTCACACGACTGTGTGACCAAGCCGTGTGAGGAACTAGGGACACATGGCTTTGTCCCAACCCATGTAACTCTTTAAGTAGGGTCACATGGCCGTCTGACATGCCCGTGTGCTAGGCCGTGTCACACGCCCGTGTGCGATGTTGTGTAACTCTTTGAGTTTCCCCACACTTCCATGTACCAGACAGTGTGTTAGGCAGTGTAACTCACTGGCTTGTGCCCTTTGAAAACCTCAAATGAGACACGACCATATCGCTAGGCAGTATGTCTCACATAGCTAGGTCACACGCCCGTGTCTTAGACTGTGTGAACCCAAAATGTATCTAAAATAAAACCATTACAATACCATTTCATGCATATACTCTCAACCTATTTAAGATCACAATCAAGGTACTTAAGCATCATTCAAATTTGCATCAAAATGTCATTTCAACAACCTAATTCAACTAACCAATGTGCCATTCAGAGACACCACAATTATATCAAAATATCAACTATCGAAACATATCAATCTTGCTTCATTTCATGCATAGTAGCCTAGTTCAAACATATACCAAAACATACTACAAATACTCATCTTTATACCATTCTAATTACACCAAAAGAGAACCTATTTACAACTATGTTAAAGTACCTAATGACATAGTTTAGTAAAGTGTCAAAGTATATCAAACTAACACATCTAGCCACATATACATGCCACTACCCTAAGAGACACAAAAAGTACCAACTTCAATGGATAGTGTGAGTTGATAGATTGATCCTTCCAAAATGTCGGCAACAGTTATCTACAAAATAATCCATAAGAAACGGTAAGCTTACAAAGCTTAGTAAGGACATAATATAATAATTAATCTAAACACTCTTAAATACAGTTCATATAATATTTGGTTCAAAGTTACCAGAGTTTAAACAGGGCATGTATGTGCATTCAGGGGTACCGAAGTACAAATAGGGGCATGTATGTGCATTTAGGGGTACGAAAGTCAAATAGGGGCACATATGTGCATTTAGGGGTACCGAAGTACAAACAAGGGCATCTATGTGCATTCAGGGGTACCAAAGTACAAACAGGGGCACGTATATGCATTCAGGGGTACCGAAGTGCAAACAGGGGCACGTATGTGTATTCATACAATAATTTTCTATAAACATACTATTTAAAGAACCATAATATAATAATTAAAGTATAAATTCATTTACGTATTGAAATACTACGAACTTACCAACTATTTAATGCCGATCAACATGCAGGGACTAATCCATTATTTTCCCTTTTCCAAGATTAATGTATTTTTTATCCAAGTTTTGATCATGCATGAAGAAAATACAAACCAAAGCTTCCCCCCTTTAACAGTGATTTTGGCCAAGGAAGAAGAAAATGAAAAATATGATAGTTTCTTTTCATCTTTTATTTAATTAACATTTAACTAAATTATCAAATTACTTAATTAACCTTTTAAAAATTATCATAATTACATTAAAACTTATCCATGTACATCCAATATCATCATATATGGTACAGTTACCATTCAAGTCCATTAACTTTCATTTCTAGAACCATTAGACCCTTTTAACTAATAGAACTCAACATTTACACTTTTTACGATTTAGTCCTTTTTACGTAATTAACTACTTAAACATCAAAATTTCTTAACAAAATTTTAATACGACCTTAATATATTCCCATAGAAATTAAATAAATAATAAAATAATAATTTACTCGTTAGAATTATGGTCCTAAAACTACTGTTCTGATATCATTGAAAATGGGTTGTTACATTGTTTGTTTAAATTGTAAATTTAGCCTAAAATTAAATAATTTAGGTTGTTTATATTTAGACTAATTAGTTAAATTTATTAAGCTGTAAATATGAAAAAAGAGATAAAATATACCAAGTGATAAAGAAAGATACGGGTAGGTAAATATATTTGTTGAAGTATACAATGTTTGAATTAAAAAGAAAATACTCGGTAAAGTCCATGGTTATTAAACGGTGCAGTATGACTATTATAACCCTTATAAAAAGTGCCTGAGAAAAATCTCAATTGCATTGACACAAAAAAAAAAATTAACGGCTTATCAGGGAAATATTACTGCATTAGAGTTCAAAGCATGAGAAAAAGTAAACTAAGTAGGAAAATATAATTCGAACAGACTATACTATGCAAAAATAAATACTATATTCGTGTAGACATTTTGATGAAGCAATATATTTAATTTTTTTAACTTGCTTACTTTGCAATTTATTGAACTAATCTGTTAGGTGTAAATAACTATAAATTGTTTCAAGTTCTAGCTAGAGTTATATATTTAAGCAAATTCTCCTAGTGTCAGTGCTCCAATCTAATATCATGTATCAAGCCAACACAAGTACACTGTTTAGCTATAGATTTTATTTATTTTCTTTTGTTTTCTTGAGGACAAGAAAAGACTGAAGTGTAGGGGTATTTGACTTGACGTCAAATGTAGTAGTTATTCTAGGCCATTTTCATACGTAACAAGTTTGTTTTCTAGGCATTTCATAATTAATTATTACATTTTTAGTATCAGTAGGTTAAGAACTGAAAGTTAAGAAAATAAGCATTTTTACGCGTTTTTTGCTATTTCTATGATCCGTAAGGCCAATTCAGGCCTTGTGAGTGACTAATGAGCTAATTAAGTATGTAGGATGTCAATTTAGGTCCAAGAATACAGGGAATGATGATCAAGCCATGAGACAAGGAGCCGAATCAGCCAACAAAGCTGCTAAGGCCATAACACATTCAATGTTGTGACAAGAAGCTTTATCTCATCACGATGATGTGACGATTAGGGGAGGCAATCCATGGTGGCAACATCATGACAATAAGACTTCCCACGACATGACGACGCGATGACGAGAGGAAAAAATGAAGTTGATTTCCTTGGAAGACACTTTTAAGATATTTCCATATTTAGACCCTAGCTTTTAGCAGAATATTTTATTTATTGGTGTCCAAGTGTATCTAGGGTTGAGTGGTCACCAAGAAGGTCGTTGCCTATTGTAACAACCCATTTTCCAGATTTATCAAAAATAGTGGTTTCGGGACCACAAATCTGATGAGCAAGTTCGTATAATTAGTATTTAAATTGTACGAGTCAACAATAATTTTATATTTAATTTTTATTTCTTGAATTTTAATTAAATGAATTAATGGTTAGTATAGTGGTTGTCTCGAAAGTCAAGTGGTTTCAAAAAATGAGATATCGGGACCTCATTTCTATAAATCGAGCTTATAAATATTTTATTAAATATTTCCAGAGTCATATTATATGTGAATTAAAATTTGGTCAGATAATTTTGATGATTTATTTCTTAATTTCGGTAAAAGGATTAAATTGTAAAGGAGGTAAAAGTTAATCGCTATAGATTTAAATTAGTAAAGGGACCAAAATGGTGATTAAACTATGGTAAAAAAGTGTGTAATAACCCATTTTCAGTTAAATTGAAATAGTGGCTTTGGGACCACAAATTTGACGAATAAATTATTTTATTATTTTTTTAATGTCTATGGGATGTTAGTAACGTCGTATTAAAATTTGGTTAAGAAATTTTGATGTTTACATGCTTAATTAAGTGAAAAGGACTAAATTGTAAAAGGTGCAAAAGTAGAGGTCTATTAGTTAAAAGGGTCAAATGACTATGAAATTTTAAATTAAAGTACTTAAATGGTAAACAAACCATTTAAGCAATTAGTGGAGAAATATGGGCATGAGTTTAATGTGTTTAGTTATGAAGTAAGGTTAAAATAGTAATTTAATAAATAAAATACATCAAAAGAAAACTAAAAGATGGTGTTATCCATTAGTTGTCTTCACCACCAAAATTTTAGGGGTAGAAAACACCATTTGTAAGCTTTGAAGATTTGGCAATGTCTAGCTCTTGCATGTTGGTGTTTTGAGGTTAGTTTTTAATGATTTTTATATTTTCGGGATCGTTCTAGCTTAATCTAGCTAGCTCGAGTATTAATTTGTAAAAATGTTAAAGAATTAGGATTTTACCATGAATGCTATTGCATGATTCTTGGTGTTTTATGAAAGATTATGAGTTCTTGTTGATAAATAAACAAGTTTTGTAAAGTGATTTTTGGATGAAAATGTCATTTAGGGACTTATTTCTAATAGTACTAAAAGTCCATGGTAAATTTGTGAAATGATGATTTTTATGGATTGATATAGTTCCCTAGAGGAATAAGCTTGCTTGAGAAAAGGATGAAAATGTTTAAATTTCAATTTATGGGCTTAAGGACTAAATTGTGAAAAGTTAAAATATTAGGGGCAAAATAGTAATTTTACAAAATATGAAATATGGACTTAGATCAAGACAGATCACGTACGGACTTATTAAATGGATTGAATTTGTCTATTTAGATCAAGACAGACCACGTACGGACTTAGATCGTGGGAAAGCTAATGCCTCAAATTAATCAACTTTGTTTTTACGCCCTAATTGTCAAGGTAAGTTCATATGAATAAATATCACTTTAATGTTATTTTCAATTATATGTAAATATGTTAGTTGTCATGTAATTGAATGATGAATATCCAACAATGCCCTGACGGTTATCGAGTCCCGGTTGAACCTTACGTATTCGTAGGATACAAATGACATGTCATTAGGGATTTCATGTTTCGAGTGCTGGTCTTGAATGTCCTACCGATGATTGAGGTCCTGCATTTGTTGTGGATACTCCATAGATCGTGTGAGCAGTATCGTGTAGCTTACATTTTGGCCCACAACTCGTTTGAGTAGGCCCATTTCATAGCTCGTGTGAGCAATAATGTAAAGGAAAGGTTACGATTATATGTTTAAGCACACTTCATGTGAGCTTTCTCTAGTATCCGCTGATATTCTAAGTGGTTCAACTGGCATGAAAAGAAAAGGAATGGTAAGTGTTCAAATGAACTATACTATGTATTCATGGAAAGGAAATGATGAATTCAAATGAGGTATGTTCATGTACAAATGGCTTACCTTATGTTTAATTCAAGTGAATTATGTCTGAATGCACTAACTTGTGTTGGTGATGGTGCTTAGGCTTGGGCCAAACTTGTGGTTGGATTACATTATGCTTATACTTATGTTATTTAGATGAAATGGTAAGTTTTTTTTTTCATGTTTTATGAATTTACTAAACATTATATGGTTACGTAGTTTTCTTTACTATGTTTTATAGATAATCGGAAGCTTGATCGGTTTGGAAGCTCATTGGAGATATATCACACTATCCAACATATATATCAATAGTTTTTGATGTTTTGATCAAGGTTATAATTGCATGTATAGGTTGAAATTAGAATGTCATGGTGATGAATGTTTAGTTGGTGAATTGGCTTGTAAAAGTTGTAAATGTTATCATGTTTTGGTACTTTGATGCCTTGATGACTTGTGTCATTGTGCTATTTCATGTTCCATGTTTGGAATGGCTTATGTGGTATGTTTTGAGGTAATTTGAATATGGTAAGATTATGGTATATTTTGAAAGGCATTGGCATTAGTAGTTCATGAATGAAAAGTGGTATAATACGCATGTTTTAGGTAAGTTGTGGATGAATGCATTTGACGTGCCTTGTATGGCATATTAGTCAATTGATTTTGAACTTTTGAATTGGTCATTTCATGTAGGTTTTGTTCATGTTTTGACACCTTGATTATGTGTACTAAAGGCTTTTAGGTATATGCTTGATTTGGTGATGGAAATGGCTTGTTTTTGGGCAATTTCATGTCCACGCAGCCTAAGACACTATCATTGACTCACCTGTCCTGTAGGTTGTATTGCATGTAAGTCAAGCTGCTACACGACCTAGCACACTGCCTGACACCCAGGCGTATGGGGCTATTTCGAGAGTTACACGACTTGACACACAAGAGTGTGACTTGGCCGTCTGACCCTACTAAGAGAGTTACACTGGTGAGGACATGAGTTGGGACATGACCATGTGTCTCTATTTTGAATATTAAGCGGCCTGAAACACGGGCGTGTGTCTTAGCCGTGTGACCCCTGCAGTCAAATTTTTCAAAATTTTTTTTGAACTTTCCATTTGTTTCCAATTTAGTCCTGAATTGTTTCTAATGTATTTCTAGGGCCTCGAGGGCTATATTTTGGGGTAATATGTATGTGAATTAATGATTTATGTTATGTTTATGTATGTGAATTAATGATTTATGTTATGTTTATATTAATATATGAAATGTATGTTGTAATGTTCCGTATGTACAGTAATACTCTGTAACCCTAATCTGACAATGGATTAGGTTAGGTGTGTTACAAAGTCCAAGTGGTGATGACATGATTAAATCCACTAAATTTTGTGCTATTTGTTCATTTAGTCCTAATTAGTTTAGGGTTAAATTGAAATAAAGTTTATTTAATTGTGTTAAGCTCAATTTTGAGCTCAACTTATTCAATTTAATTATTTAAATTGTTGATTAATTTTTGGTTAATTAAGTTATAATTCAGCCTAAATTGATTAGAGACATTCTATGCCGTAATAATTTAATTGCACTCTAATTTCACAATTTTATTTCATGTGCAGGTTGATGCCTGTATAAGCTCAATTTGGAAGGTAATTCGCACAAATAAAGATGCTGGAAGAGGATGTTTAGATGTTGGTTTTAAAGAAATTGAATTAACAATAAAACAAAGAAGGAAATTCGGTCCAATTGGATGTACAGCAGGCCAAATGTGCGACAAAAATCAGCGAGGGAATTATTTTTAATCCCCCAAATTCCCTTCTTGCTAGTGGTGGCCGACCTCAATTAATTCAAGGAAATTTAATTAGCCTTGAAGAGTTCAAATAAAATAGAACTCTT
>JABFAF010277757.1:0-25959 GCA_013677275.1 Gossypium schwendimanii | reverse complement strand
TTGTAAGGTTATCTTTAAGAATTTGTAAATTGAGGGTTTGAATCGGATATTACAATTAGGGTCATAATTAATTAAAGTATTAAAATAATATAATAAGGTATTATTATATTAAATAATCTAAAATGAAACTTGATTACGAGGTTTAATTTGAAAATAGTGTGTTTTAATTGAGTTAGGACCTAATTGGAAAAGTGGTAAAATGAATTAAAATATTTATAATGAGATTTGACTATCTGTATTAATTATTATATATAAGTTAAAATAAGAATGTGTTAAAAACTATAAAGTAAAACAAGTTAATAATTAAAAAAATTGAGTAAATGTATAAGCTAATAAAGAATAGGTAAGTTGAGCCTAAAATAAATATATATAATTAAGAAATAAAATTAAGCAAGAAATGAGCCTCAGGCTTGGTGGTTAAGTGCTATTCCCTTATCCTAGATTCAAGCTTCTTTCTCTTATTTATTTTCCTTTTATTTTCAGCAACCTAGGATAAAAGTCACACTAAAACAAATATTATTTGAGGTAAAAATTGAACATGTAATAAGTTTAGGTTTAATGGTTAGCACGTAAGTTTCCTCTCTAAAAGACCTAAGTTCCAATCCATTCTTCCATTTTTATTTCATAATTTCGCCAAAGACACTCCAAACATTCAAATGTATAAAATTAAGCAAAAATGAGCAATAGGCTCAATGGTAAAGCGTTGGTACTCCTTAAAACTAGAGTTCGAATTCGAGTTGTTGCTATTGGATCGCTTATATGCCTCGTGGTGTAGTGAAAAAATTATTCCGGCGATCATCAACCAAGAATGTATGTAGGAGGGTATACGCCCAATGTATTTTCGTGAAGTTTATTCGTTTTAACCATAGTGTGCGACCTTTTAAGTTCTTGTAACGTTAGTAGTAATATTAGAATATTTCTAATGTTACAAGCAATGAGTGACATCTAGCAATGCATTATTGCTACCCAAGTTACAAGAAGTCGTGATTCCACATAACCTTTCTATGATAAACACTTCATGTATTATATCATTTTATCCTTTATATCTAGATTGAACACAAGTCATGGTATAGTCACACTTTTATAGTCTAATCTCACTTTTCTTGATATTCTAAGTAGACTACAATAAACAAATAAGTGTGATATCTCATATAAACTTATTTGAACATGGTCATGCATTCCTAATTTCATTCCTTCAAGTGGCCCAAGATATTACTCCCATTATGCAGAAGGGATAAATCCTATCTTGATCAATCATATCCCACTACATAGATTGTGGTATATCTAACATCAGCCTTTATAGTACAACTTGTTACGGTAGACGTTTAACTGTATAAAAATATACAACTCACGATGTTTGGACAATAATGATCTCAAGTCTAAGGATCATATATATAGTTATCACTATGAGTAATGTTGTGACTATTACATAATAATTCAAGAAAAATACTAACAGCGGGTCAATCTAATATGTTGTTCTCTAACACATACTCATATATTGATTTTGACATCCCGATGTCAATGACAATACTTTGTCATCAATCAACTACACATTAGTCTCAATGCATTATCGCTGTCCAAACCCACAATAATACTTGACTAAGGATTTTTTAAGAATAATTATATTATTCTCAGGGCTTTATTATTAACCAGTTTATTTATACATAGAAAAAGAAACCGAAATAACAATGACAATGTCTTTTATTAACAACAAGGTAAAAACGAGTATGTAATTACAATCATCTCATGATTGGTCTTTAGGGATACTCTAATAGTTTTCTCCTTTCCCCCTTTCATTTTAATTTCAGTTTCGACAAAAATTTGGGGAAATTGCAAGTGACGCCAAACTCTAAGAATTGACCCAATTCTTTCCTAATTAGAATTCACAACTTTCTCGTTCCTCAAAATTCCAATAGAATTAGAATTCCATCTTTTTATCTTCTTTTCCTAATTAGAATTTTAAGTTGCCCTTTTCAAATCCCCTTAGAATTTTGCTTCCATCTTTTCTATTTAATCACTCTTTCTTTTCTTTTCTCCCCTTTACATCATAATTTTATTTCATTGTTGAAAATTATTTTTGCTTCCTGAATCAAAATATGTTCCTGATTCAATTCATTTTTCAACATGATTTATAATCACCACTAGAAATATTCTTAATTCTTGCGAAGCGGTAAGTACGCCTCAAATCCCGAAGTTTAATCTTGAATCTTTATAGATTTTCTATCTAGCAATAATCTTGTAATTGATTAAATGATCTTTCTCAATTTTCATTGAATCTTTCGATAATCTTGATGAATCTTGAAACTATTATTAATTCTTGCATACATATCGTTTGAAGGACCTGATTTAGATACCTCAGATTAGATTTGAACGAGAAGGGCGTCGCTCGGTCTTGTGTTATTTTACAAGTGAATCGGGGCAAAATCGTGCTTAAGATAGGGCCACACGAGCGTGTGGACCACATGGGTGGACCACACAACCATGTCCCCTTGCAAACCCTAGGATAGTTCACTTCTCACATGGCCACGACCCTTCCACACGATCTACCACACAACCAACCACATGGCTATGTGGCCCTATTTTTTAGTTTTTACAATTTTGACTAGAATTTTTTGATTTGTTCAGTTGAGTCCCAAATTTATCCCCAAACTATTTTGAGTATTTTATTTTATTCAATTAAGTCCCTGAAAATACAAATAATGTTAAAATCCATGATTCGATTGATTGAATTATTAATATTATGTAAAAGTATGATATGTCCAGTTTAATCCCTATACATTCTCTAAATTATATTTAGAGTTTTTCCTTACTCAATTAAGCCCCTGATATTGTCTGAATTCTGAAATTTGTGTTTAAAGCCTTAAGTTCTTTTATTACATTTCATGATACGTGAACATTATGTGTTTTCTGATAGAGTGAGACTGTTAAATTGAAAGTGATAATATTGTTACCACCCTGCGAAGAACATGATAAGCATGTGAAGTGTTAGTGATGAATTGAGTACATGTTACATGTCTACTACTACTGTTGATTTGTTATAATACAAAGCATGACATAGTGCATTGCATGGGGCGGGACATTGTACGGAGGAAGAGTGACAGTTTATTAAATCTGCAAACAAGTGGTGGCTCGTCCATAAAACCCACTGGCAGTTTGTTTAATCTGCGAATATGTTGTGCATTCACAAACAGTGGCAATAATTGTAAATATGTGGCTCGTCCACAAATCCAATGGCAGTAATTGCAAATATTTTTATCTAAAATAATAGTGGTTTACCTACGTTCTTCTTTCCAAAGTGGCAATTTATGTGTAAACCAGTGGTGGCTCATCCACAATCCGGAGTAATATGGTAGATGAGTTCTAGGGAATTCATAAGTGATGTGTGTAGCAGAGTTGGGTAGGACTTTTCTGTTAATTTGAAATTTCAAATCATTCATAAGCATGTGCATATAAAATTGTGAATACTGAGATAGTGAACTGGAGTGTTTTATGTGAAAAATCATTCAATGTGTTTAATCTCAAATTGCTAATTCATGTGCTTTGTTGGTTTGTTGTTTTGTTCTAGTTTTCTTGTCACTAAACTCACACTGAGCTTCATAGCTCACTCCCCTTTTTATCTTCATCTTTACAGATAATCCACCAGGTTAGGACGCGGGCTCGACATACGAAGGGCTCAGCTCGGATTGACCATTCTACCATAAGAATATTTTAAAATTACTATTTGATATTTTTATTATTCAGAGACTATATCGTTTTATTTTGAACCGTGGCATGAGACTTAGGTTGGTTTTAATTAGCATGCATGTCTTATTGTTTTTTTTAAATGTCAAATTATGAATTATAATCAAATATGCATGAAATATAGATTTGATTAAAATTAAGTTAAAAATCACTTTTTCGCTGCAAGATTATAAATAAATTTTGTCTAAAAAATAAACTAGAAATTAATTAAGTTTTTCAATGATAATCATCCTTACAAGAAAGATGTTAAACTAATTGTTTTCTTTAACTCATGAATTTTCCTAAAATTAGGCTTAGTTTTCTTTTAAAATAAAAAATGTTTTAAATTGACGGTTTTATAAACCTCGATTGCTACTAGACCATTTCGATGACCGATATAATTTCCCAAATTCGGGTCTAACGTCTAGGTCGGATTGAAGGGATTACAAAAATATTAAAAAGTAAAATTTTTTAAAAAAATGCATATTGATCTTTTAATATTACTTATTAAATTAAAAATACATTACTAGAACTTAGCATAGACTTTGAATCACATATAACGATATATTTCAAATGAATGGTGAATTAAAAATTGGTGCATTAATGATAAGTAAATATTTTTATTAAAAAAAAGAGAAAATACGAATCCTTGTTAATTTAAAGGATGTGGTAAAAGTCATAAATAGTGGTCCAACAAGAAGTAGCACGCCAATGGAATCATCCTTCGTCAAAAGACCAATTTATGCTCAAATTTCTTCCCTAAAGATTCACGTAGACGAGATATTTGATATTCGGTTTATATTTCGGTTTTTGAAAATATTAGAATATTGTAAGATAATTATATATACATGTATTAGATAATGATAGTTGATTATGTAAGTGAAAAATTATTATAAATCTATGAAAAGTGGTTATAAAATTAAATGTAATTGTATTTGAAATGGTAAAATTGAAGTAACGAATATTTTGAGGTTTTTGGGTTCAAATCTCATCATGTTTATCTATTTTTTTAATTTATATGTAAAAAAATAAGAAATACTCTTAAAATTATATTTGTTGTTTTATAAAAATATTAAGCTTCTAATAAATTTATAATTGGGTCGGGACCTAGTTGAGGGTGACACCAACTTAGTCAAAATTTTAAGGGTGTGTTTGGTTAGCCGAATCATAGATTAAGTTTCATAATAGGATTACGAGAATACATGTATAATGTAAGACTATCTTGTTTAATTTATCTTATTAAAATGTAAAATTTAAGTATTTGGTTGACTGAATGTACAATTACCTAAAATTAAATTTTTACTATATTGTTCTTGTTATAAAATTTTACTTTTTACAAATTTGGACTCTTTTAACATTTTTTAGTTTCAAAATTTTCATAAAATTATAATAATTAAAAAAAATCATTTTTATTATACTCCTTATTAATATGGTTTATGTAGAAAAAATGGTTGCTTTTACTCAACTTAAAGAAATATGGAATATTCTTTTTAAATTTTCTTTTGCGATTTATGTAATTATTTTGATTTTAACTTGTTTTAATTTTTCATTGTTATTAAAGTACAAAATTCTCACCGTGGAAGCTATTTTATGCGTATGTTTATTTTATGCATAGCACATATTATGGTCCAAGATCTTACCTGATGTGTTTTCTTATCTGCTGTGATCTAGGGATATAACCTGATGACATTCATAGGCCAAAATTTCAGAGTGTGATCCTGAAAATTGTAGCTCTTATGTTCGAAAATTATAACATTTTTTTATTGATTTCTTTCTATTGTACAACTTCTTTTCATGGGCATAAAATCAAACAGTCGTTATATATAATTTAAATAGCCATTAACAGCCGGTTATATTGATTAATATAATAAATTAAAGAGTCTTTTTCTTTTAAAATTTAGATTTTATCTAGAATTTTAGATGATTTAAAAAAGAGATTACATATTACATTATGATTTCTTGATACTATTTTGTAATGTAAGATTACAAGATATTCGAAATGTTGATAGTCCAAATATTATAATCTTAAATCAACAAGTATGAACTTGTAAAATCGAACGATGACTTCATTTTCATTTCTTTAAAATTAATTTATTTTTATAAAAGTTTACTTCTCATAAATATATCACAAAATTCTTTTATTGAATAGAATGTCTCAAGTGAGATGATATAATTTTTCATTTAAAAAAATTATATAAAAATTAATAAAAGCCTCCTTTGCTATTATTAATTTTAATTTTTTGAACTAAGTTGATGTGATCAATTCTAATTTTAACTATCCAGTAAAAGCAGCTATGGAGTTAAAATCTTACTTTCTACATGTATTTTGATTTAACATATTTTTTCTTCTGAAATATATATTTTAAATATACATGTTTTAACCTGTATAGAGGTGTCATAAATTTTAGTATGTATTTATGCTGAATTTCTATGTCTCGATACTACAAACTTAATTTTACATTGATTTCAAAAAGAAAGTTAGAAATATAATTCGTTTCACTTTAAAAAACTATAATTTAAGAAACCACCAATTTTTCAAAAACACAACTTTACTAGTATTCTTCCATCCACACATATTATCATATTTTGTGTTTATAAAAATATAAAATTTGAATGATATTAATCATTAGCTCCATTAATATGTATAAGGCCATCAGTCATAACCAATCATTTGGGTCTCCGATAAAAATCTGGTAAGTGGGAAGCGCTCTTTTTTCTTTTTGTTGGTCCCTTTGGCGTGCAATTGACGACAATTTGGTCTTTCATTTCCTTTCTATTTCTAACCCCCATCTTTTGCATAGAAAGGCACACCCCACATGTATATAAACTTAAAACTGTTTGCAGATATTTATTTATTTTTAAAGATTCTCATTATAAATTTTGATTATATATGTTTTTTATTACAGAATATTTAAAATTACTCATAGTTCCTCCTCAATCCATAAATAGGAGTATAATACAGTTCAACGCATTCGAACCCACCTCCTCTTACACTAGCAACAATGCCTATGCCAATCGAGCTATGTTTGGCGAAGTGTAATTTGCCTATATGTTTCTTTGGTGCATAGGTGTGGGCGTATAGTAACTGCCGTAAAGCAAGTGAAGATTTTATTTTAGGATATTTTGCTATTTAAAGGAAAAGATAGTGTTAAGCGAAAATGGGTAAGTATGATATGAATTATCGCCAAATGTATTGTACACCTTGCTTGTCTGAAGTACGCATTTAAGAACTTTCTCTCTGTAATGCCCCACACTCGACTTTGACGTTATGATCAAATCTTGAGGAATTACATCAGTTCGTTTTAAAACCAGATATTTAATTCAAAATCAAGTAGTAGAATACTGTTAACTTTGTTAATTCACTTTCTAGTTTTGGGGAATAACTCGTTTAAACTATTTATTTTATTACAGAAAAACATTTGAATGATCAACTCGTTTTGCAATAGAAATTTTCTAAGTTATAAAGTATTGAAAGCCGTGACTTGTTTTGTAAATATAATATTTTGCAGTTTAAAAACCAATACTACTAAATCTCACGAAATCAAACCAAATACGAAAAATAATAATGTTCAAAACAATTTATAATCCAAAAAGTCCAGAAAAGTCCAAATTAAAATAAAGTTCATTTTAAACCGTTTTATCGACAAAATTCAATCCCGAGTTCCTGCACGCTGTCTAGTCCTAGGTTTGTTGATTACCTGAGAGGATAAAACAAAAGGGTGAGCTTATGAGCCCAGTGTATAACTCAACCCACACAATAGATTAGATGCATATAAAATAACATACACCTATACAATTGCAATTTAGATACATAATCAGATGCAAATTTTAGATATATATTCAGTTCCTACCCCCATCTGCTACACATCATCTCTGTCCAACCCTACACACCAATTTGGGTAATAAATAATCATCCAATCCCACACACTTATAAGTGAGCGTATGTCACTTTTCATTATAGTGCATCCAAGCTGCCAAAAATAATATAGTAACCCGTCAGAATCAGATAAGTGTGGTAATGCCACCAGAACAAATATGTGGTCTTAACCATTAGATAAGGCAGATCATTAAACTGCCAACACTTCCTCCATCTTATAATATCCCACCCCAATGAAATTGTAATACTATACAGATATTACATGCACATATGTCATACATGCTAAACACATTAGATTATAAAAATCATGCATTTAGAAATCACATAAATATAGGCAGAATATCATATTTCATAAATATAAATCATACATAACATATTTCGGAGCCTACGAAGTGGCTAATCTTGAATCGCACTTCAAATATGGCCTTAACTAAATTTTACGAAAATTGGGCCCACACGACCTAATTGGCCTAGCCCGTGTAGCCCACATGCAGTTGTTGCCTACACAACTCAAATAACCAAGCTTGTGTGGCCCACACGGCCTGTCACACGGCCGTGTGACATCGATAGTAGGATTTTTGGCATTGCACTGTTTGCTATTTTTTCGAGGTTTCTGTTACACACCTTGTCGATTTTCGATGCAAATCTAACAATGAGAATTGCAAAACCCAAAATCAGCATTTAAACGACTAATTTTAGTAACGAAACACTAAATTTAAATCACTAATTTGACCACAACTACTAACCTTAGGCCTTAACAAGGCCGAAAATCATCTTTTCATCATTCGATCACTTACCTAAAGAGAGACAACAATCCTACAAATCTCCTAATTCGCTGGAAGGATGTCGTGTGGTTCACAAGCCTCTCCTAACAATACACCAAAACCATCAATTAAAGTGATTCTTACAAACACACACTTCCAAACCTTCCATAAGAAATGAGAACAACATCTTCAAAGAACAAACATAAGCTACTTTGAAAGAAATTACCGTATTAAACAGACGTACCTTAATCAAAACGTCCAACAACACAAAAAGGCAGCAAAAAGATGAAACAAAGAAGGAAGGAAAAGAGATAGTAGAAGGGAAACACAAAGAAAGAAAATCAAAAGAGGAAACGATAGAAGAGTTTGAATTAGGAGAAAGGGATAGAGAAAGTGAAAAATGTGAGAGTGGTGAGAAAAATTTGGGGAAAATCTTCTAATTTAATTAAAAAATTATAAACAAATTGATTTTATGACAACTTATCAGATTATCCAAAGTTTGAATTTCACCAAACCTCTACCATATGGTTGGTACAATGCATAGAAATAAAAATATCCCCATTTTGCACACACAGGAGATTCAAGCATAGTACCACTAGGTAAGCTAAAGCCTTGCCATTGAACTAGTAGGCTCATTCTTATCATCAATTGTGTGAAAACAAAATATAAGCTACAAGTTCAAAGATAGGGGTTGGGATAAAAATAACAAAATTCATGGAAAGGGATATGAACACAAAACCTCAAGCACACATAACTAACAGTTAGCCATTACAATAGATAAATTTACTTTTCCAAATTCTAACAATTCAAAAACAATAATTTTAAGGTGTTACAACTCTCCCATCCTTAAAGAAATTTCGCCATGAAATTTTACCTAACTCAAACAGATGTGGGTATTGTTGACTAATTGTATCTTTGGTTCCCAAGTGGCTTCCTCCGTACCATGATTCTGACACAGAACCTTAACTAATGAAATAGAATTCTTTCTCAAAACCTTAATCTTTCGATCAGAATCTGCACTAGTTCTTCCTCAGAAGTAAAATACAGCTTTACCTCAATCTCCTTAACAGACACAATAGGAGATGGATCAGACCGATACTGTTTAACATAAAGATATGGAAAACATCGTGTATATAGTCTAACTTCAGAGGTAACTCTAACTGATAGGTGACCGACCCCACTCATTTTAGAATGCAATAAGGCCCAATGAACTTAGGGCTTAACTTGCCCTTACGTCCAAATATATAGACCTTCTTCCGTAGAGATACCTTAAGGAAAACCTAATCTTCCACAACAAACTCTATATCTTTCCTCTTAAGATTTGCATAAGACGTTTGTTTGTCAGAAGCTGCCTTAAGACGTTCCCAAGTCAATCTGACATTATCCTCAGTCTTAGAAACCATATTTGGACCTATAATCCTCCTCTCACCCAACTCAGTCCAACATAATGAAGAACGACACTTATGATCATATAGAGCCTCATACAATGCCATCTGAATACTAGACTGAAAGCCATTATTATAAGAAAATCCAGCTAGGGTCAGAAACTCCTCCCAACTACCATAAAAATTGATAACACAACTCAGTAGCATATCCTCCAATACCTGAACCACCCTTTTGGATTGCCCATCAGTCTATGGATGGAAAGTATTACTAAAGTCTAACCAAGTACCCAATGCCTCAAGTAGTTTCTTCCAAAACTGAGATGTAATCGAGGGTCTCAACCTAAGATAACTAACACCGGAACCCCATGAAGTCTTACAATTTTGAAAATATACAATTTCACTAATTTCTGCAGAGAATAATTAGTCCAAACAGGAAGGAAATAAGCAGACTTGGTCAACCGATCCACGATGACCCAAACAGAATCCTTTTTAGTGGGTGTCAAGGGTAACCCACTAACGAAGTTCATAGTTATCCATTCCCACTTCCAAAACAGAATCTTAACGAGTTGAAGCAAACCTGAAGGAAGTTGGTGCTTAGCCTTAACCTATTGGCACGTTAAACAATGAGACACAAAGTCGATTACCTCTCATTTCAAACCAGGCCACTGGTACAACTCCCAAAGATCACGATACATCTTATTACCATCAAGATGCAAAGCATAAGGACTATTATGTGCTACCTGCAAGATAGACGACCTCAACTCGATGTCATTCGACACACAAATCTGAGGCACAACACACCCTTACTATTAACCCAAAATTAGAAGTCTTACCCTCTTCAACTTGCTAAACCCGAAGAACAAGAGAGTCATCTAATAACTACTTACCCCGAATCTAATCAATCCATGTCGATTTAACTTGCAATTTGGCTAACAAACTACCATCCTAAAACAAACTTAGACGAGCGAACATTGCCCTCAACTCAGGCATCGATCTTTGATTAAAAGCATCAGCCACAACATTGGCCTTACCATGATGATACTCTATAATGCAGTTGTAGTCCTTAAGCAACTCAATCCATATACATTAGCTAAGATTTAAATCATTCTAAGTGAGGAGATACTTGAGGCTTTTGTGATAAGTGTAAATGATACACCTCTCACCATAAAGGTAATGCCTCCAGATTTTTAGTGCGAAGACAACTGCAGCTAACTCAAGATCGTGTGTCAGATAGTTTCCTTCATGCAACATAAGTTGTTTGGATGCATAAGCCACCACTTTATCCTCTTGAATCAATACACAACTAAATCCGGTGTAAGATACATCACTATACACAACAAACTCCTTATTAGATTCAAGCTGTATTAGAACAAGTGCTTGAGTCAAAACTAATTTGAGCTTCTCAAAACACGATTGCTACTCATCGGTCCATACAAAAGAGGTGTTCTTACACAATAATTTAGTCAAGGGAGCTGTGATAAATGAGAACCCCTCCACAAATCTCTCATAGTATGTCTTCAAACCAATAAAACTCCGGATCTCAAACACATTCCTAGGTTGTTTCCACTCAAGTACAGTCTCAACTAGAATTCACACTTACTCAAATTGACATAGAGTTTCTTCTCATAGAGAATTTGCAGAACCAGTCTAAGATGTTCATCATGTTCAACCTTAATTTTAGAGTACACTAGAATATCGTTGATGAAAACCACAACAAATTGATCTAGATACAACTAAACCTCCTGATTCGTGAGATCTATGAATGCAACCGGAGCATTCGTCAAACAGAATGGTATGATAAGGACCTCGTAATGTCCGTAATGAGTTTAGACGCAGTCTTAGACGCATCAGCTTCTTTAATTTTAAATTGATAGTACCTAGAACGGGGATCAATCTTGGAGAACATAGATGCCCCACGAAATTGATCAAACAAATCATTAATCCTTAGAAGTGGGTACTTATTATTTACCATCAACTTATTCAACTGTTGGTAATCCACACACATTCTCATTGTACCATGTTTCTTTTTAATGAAGAGTATTGGTGCTTCCCACGGAGACACTAGGTCTAACAAACCCTCAATCGAGAAGCTCTTGAAGCTAAACCTTTAGTTCCATAAGCTCATTTGATGCCATGCAATAGAGAGCAATGGACACTAGAATTGTCTTTGGCAGAACCTACATTCCAAACTTGAATTCCCTATTTGGTGGTAACCCTAACAATTGTTCAAGAAAGACATCCGAAAAAGCCTTAACCATTCGAATCCTCTCAATAGTAGAAGCCATAGCACTCGTGTCTTGCAAATAGGCTAAATATGCCTCATACCCTTTTTGGACCAACTTTTCGGCCACTAATGGGGAAATTACATTAAAGAGGTAATCTCTATGCTCTTCGACCATCATAATTTCCACACCTTCCTCAGTTTTTAGAGTTACCCTCTTAGTCACACAATCCAAACTAACTCGATGTTCCACAAGCCAGTCCATGAATAGATACAAGTCAAATTCCCCAGACAGTAACTCCATCAAATCTCTCAAGAATACAACCCATTTAATCTCTAGCGGACATCTCCTATACACTTTACTAACTTGCATTGACTGACCCAACAGATTAATCATAGAAATTCTATTTGAAGTACTCTCAGCAGGAATCCCTAAATTATCAAAAATTGTACTAGCTATATATGAATGTGTGTAACCAACAACAGTCAATGAAAAATATAGAAGGTAATGGATAGTAAACATATCGACTATCAACTCGACAGTATCTCTGTCCTCACGGTGCCTCACCACATACACAAATGGAAGTTGTCTCATTTCAAGTTGATTAGCACCTCTGTCTGGTACTCCCTGTTCTCGGCCAAAACCATTATCGCCACTAGCCTAACAACGACCCCTAGATGGATGAACCAAAATCGAAGCTAGAGCTTACATCTAATTTACTCGATAAGAAAAATCCTTAAAGTAGTCTTCCATAGACCCGCATCGAAGACAAGCTTTGAACGTCCTCCAACACTCACCCGGATGACATTTTCCACAGTCCCCACATACCTGAATCCCTACAGTACTAACTAGTGCCTAAACCTACTTTGGTCTATCAAATCTAGTCGTTTCTTAGGCTGTTAAACCAAATTAGAGGGACCTGAACCTCTCTTGTTCATATTGTGACCTCTCTCCTGCTCCCTCCTTTCGTGCTCAATGCACTTTATTTTCTTAGTAGGTTTAGTCTTTTCTACTAACGTTTCGAAGACTCTCTCTTGCTGCTGAGCTACTAACACCTTTAGATCATATTGTAGTCTATCCTCAAAATAGACACTTTTATTGTAGTGAGTAGCCACCAAACTCTGAGCGTACCTACTCAGCCTCAGAAACTAGGCCTTATACTTGGTCAGTCTTATCACCATGTTTCAGCCCAATGAATTCCAACCTTCGAGCCTCTCTCAAAGGTGCTCTAAAGAAACACGTTCAGGCTGAGTGCTTTGCTCAATTGACTGCCACCATTGATATGTTTCACCATGAAGCAAAGATACCGCACCCTTTAGGTTTTGCTCAGGGGTGCAATCAAAATCATTCATGATCCTCTTGGTGGCTTCCAACCAATATTTGGCCACAGCAGGGGTAACACTAATGACACCTATAAACAATTAAACCCTATTAAACTGGAGTAGTTTAGTTATCGAGCCTCGGCTCCCAAATCTAGTAGGTGTCCCAACAGTCTTACTAGTATTTAAATACCCTCAATAGTAGCTGTCCCAATAGTTTTACTTGTCTTTAAATTGTGCATGTTGTCTAAAGAAGATGGCTCAACTCGAGCCCCTTGACAACGTTTACCACGCCCTCGAGTACCACACCCGTGAGTTCCACGCGTACTCATTGCGATTAATTATCTATAGTTCAGAATTTTATGCATTACATTATGTTTATTATTTCAAACCCGAAGTCTATAGTTTTATCAGAGTTATCACAACTTCTTTTCTAAAGTAGAAGACTTTCTACTCTACAGTCTCTACTAAAGTACCTAAAGTACTTACTTGGATTGATGACGGAGACTTAGATTCAATTTTTATAAATTCAATTATAAGAATTAATCAAAAATAAATCTAAATCATTAAATACAGTTTTTATGAAAATTTTGAGTCCAAAAAGTACAGCCCGAGTTTTGAACCTAGCTCTAATACCACTAAATGTAACATCCCACACCCAACCTAGACATTATGGCTGAATCTAGAGGAATTATATTAATTCATTTTAAAACCAAATATTTAATTCGAAATCAAGTAGTAAATAGTGTTAAATTTGTTAATTTGCTTTCCAGTTTTGAAGGAATAACTCATTAAAACTATTTGTTTTATTATAGAAAATATTTGAATGATCAACTCATTTCGCAGTGAAAATTTTCTAGGTTATAAAATATTGAAAACCATGACTTGTTTTGTAAACCTAGTAGCTGTGCAGTTTAAAAACCAATGCTACTAAATCTCACGAAATCAAACCAAAGACGAAAATAATAATGTCCAAAACAATTTATAATCCAAAAAGTCCAAAAAATTCCAAATTAAATATAAAGTTCATTTTAAACAGTTTTATCGACAAAATTCAGTCCTGAGTTCCCGCATATTGTCTAGTCCAAAGTTTGCTAATTACCTGAGAGGATAAAACAAAAGGGTGAGCTTATGAGCCCAGTGTATAACTCAACCCACACAACATATCAAATGCATTAAAATAAAAGATAAGTATACAATTGCAGTTTAGATACATAATCAGATACATATTCAGATGCTATCCCTATCCACTACACATCATCTCCGTCTAACCATACACACCAATTTGGATAATAAATAGCCATCGAACCACACACACCTATAAGTGAGTGTATGTCACTTTTCAGAATAGTGCAGCCAAGCTACCAGATATAATGCGATAAACTGCCATAATCAGATAAGTGTGGTAATACCACAGAACAGATATATGGTCTTAGCCACCAGATAAGGCAGATCATTAAATTGCCAACACTTCCTCTGTCTTATCTATATTCCACCCTAATGCACATGCAATATTATATAGATATTAGATGCACATATGTCATACATGCTAAACACATCAGATTATAAAAATCATGTTTTCAAAAATCACATAAATAGAGGCAGAATATCAAATTTCATAACTGTAAATAATACATACTACATTTCGAAGCCTATGAAGTGCCTAATCCCAAATCGCACTTCAAATATGGCCCTAACAAAATTTTACGAAAATTGGGCCCACACGGCCTAGCTAACCCAGCCTGTGTGGCCCACACGGCCTGTCAAATGGTCGTGTCGCTTACACAGTCTATCACATAGCCATGTGACATCAACAATGGGCTTTTTGGCATCGTTTCGTTCACTATTTTTCAAGGTTTCCATTACCCACCTGTTTAATTTTCGATGCAAATCTAGCAAAGTGAATTCCAAAACCTAAAATCAGCATTTAAATGACCAATTTTAGTAACCAAAAACTAGATTTGAATTACTAATTTTTCCACAACTGCTAACCTTAGGCTTAACAAAGTCAAAAATCAACCTTTTGGCGTTCGATCACTTACTCAAATAGAGACAACAGTCTTACAAATCTCCTACTTCACTGAAAGGATGTTGTACGATTCACAAGCCTCTCCTAACAATACACCAAAACCATCAATTAAAACAAAACACATGCACACTTCCAAACCTTTCATAAGAAATGAGAACAAAAACATCTTGAAAGAGTAAACATAAGCTACTTTTGAAGAAATTAACGTACTAAACACATGTACTTTAATTAAAATGTCCAACCATACAAAAATGAAACAAGAAGATGAAACAAAGAATGAACGAAAAAAAGATAGTAGAAGGGAAACACAAAGAAAGAAAACCAAAAGAAGAAACGATAGAAGAGTCAATCACAAAATTGAAAAAAATTGAACATGGAAAGAAGAGAGAAACTGGAAAGCATGAGAGAGTGGTGAGGAAAATTAAGGAAAAATCTTCTAATTTAATTTAAAAAAAAAACATCATAACCAATTTGATTTTATGACAACTTATCAGATTATCCAGAGTTTGAATTTCACCCAACCTCTACCACATGGGCGGCACAATGCATGGGAATAAAAATTTTCCCACTTTGCACACATAGGAGATTTAAACACTTGACCACTGGGTAAACTGAAGCCTTACCACTAAATTAACAAGCTCATTCTTGTCATCAGTTGAGCAAAAATAAAACATAAGCTACAAGTTTAAAGATAAGGGTTGGGACAACAATTTAAGGAAAGAGATTTGAACATAGGACCTCAGCCACACATAGCTAACACTTAGCCACTACAATGGATCAATTTACTTTGCCAAATTCTAACAATTCAAAAACAAGAATTTTGGTTCACTATATTCTCTTACCTTAAATGTGTGTCTGGACATCTATAGTAACTTGTCCTATTTTTACTAGTTCTCATTAGGCTGACTAAATCATTCAATCAAAATAATAAAATAATAATATAGACGATTTCTCCAAATTGAGGACTTAACATTTGGGAGTTAACTCTAAAAGCTTAACCTTAAGGATTCAACATATTCGTCTAACCGTCGGAGTGGCGTATACTCTACATGAGAGTCTTCCAAACCACTGAGCTTCTCCTAACACAGACTTTTCCTAAAGGCGCATTCATATATTTCAAATACTTATATAGATTTAATACCTTGCTCACTTAGAATTTACTCTACATACTTTACTTCTATAAACAACACTCAAACATTAGGGCTTTGTAGTGTGGTGTGGATGTTATATTTTTCTTCTTCCTTCGAGAGTACTTTTTTGATTATTTTTCCTATATTCAATGGTATCTTTTCCTCATTAAGTTAGAGGTTAAAGATTCTTGGTTTAATCAGTGATCATTCCATTTCTAGCGAAGCATTACAATTCTGCATGTTAAATTTTTTTGAAAGAGTGAGTCTGTATGTAGTATATGAACAATATGTTGTAAGTATAAGACTTTGCACAGGGGTTATCAGAGTTTGAAATAATAGTAAATTGTATGTAAATGAGCTTTAATGGTAATCCTATGTTTTGTAATCACTTGTTATTGCTAGTGCAAGAAGGATATCTAAGTCTAAAGTTTAGAATTGCAGTAATTGAGTATCAAGTGAGTCTCTACCCTGACTCTCTCTTTTGTGTAAACTTTTCAAGTAGAAGAAAATATATATTGAATATGATGATATCTATAATATTGATAAGTTTACAAGTATAGTAAGGAGATAAGTGCTATAATGATATGTAATAAGTTCTGTTGAGAGGAATGTTGATTGATAAGTATGCATGTAAAGTTTGAGATATGAAAAGTATGACTCAGTCTGGAAAGCAAATAAATCTAGATAAGTAAATAGTAAGAAATGTCTCTTTGTGAAGTTTCTGGTAGGGCAGTTATATTGCTAACTAGATTGACAGATCACAATAAGAAATCAAATGTACGACCATGAGGTTGAGACCCATAGCATCTTGATATGATTTGGAAACACTCATGGTGTAGCCTCCTGTAAGATGAAGACTAGACTAGCAGATATCGATACATGAATGTGTGTAAGACCATGTGTAAATCAAAAAGGTAGATCACAATACATGAACTTATGTATAAGTCCATGAGGGAGAAATCCATGGCACCCCTATAAAAGTCTTCCAAGAAAGTAAACACGTGATTCTGTTTGATGCCTTTGTGGCGTGTTCTGTAACAACTAATTTCTTTGAGGTGTCAAAATAGTGATTTTGGGGTCACAAATCCAACGTTTGAGTCTGTAAATATTAAATATTATTATTTAATATTTACTAGTAATATATGGTGTAATGATAAAATTTGATTTAATGGTTTGTGTTAAATGAAAGAACAATTACGTTCAAGTGGTATGACCCTAAAGTTAACTGGTTTTAGAAAATAAGGTATCGGGACCTCGTTTCTATAAACCGAGTCATAAATATTTTTATAAATATTTACGAAGTGTTGTTAAGGTTGTATTAAAGTTTTGTTAAGAAATTTTAATGTTTAGATGGTTAATTAAGCAAAAAGAACTAAATCGTAATAGTTGAAATAGTCAATCACTATTAATTTAAAAGTGTTAATTGATTAAAGAAACATAATTGATGGCCTTAATGGATAAATTACCCGTTCTTAAGATGGTGGACAGTTTAAGTTTTAGTTTCTTTCAATTTTATATGTTTTATATGTTATTTTTTATTAAAATAAAGAATAAAAGGTTAAAAATAAGAAAACATAATGGTTTTCTTGTCCATTTTGTTTTCTTCATCACTGAACCTCCATGGAAAATGTTTCAAGGTTTGGCCATAGTTATATCCTTGCATGGTAAGCTATTTTCACCTGCATCTAATAATTTTTATATTTTCAAGATCATAGTAATTAGGTCCAGCTAGCTCGTGCCTTCGTTTGTGAAATTTTTAAAGATTTTGAATGATTCCATTGATGAATCTTTGTGATTTTAGATGTTAAATGATGAATTTGAAGTATTAGTTGTTATTTATAAGTATTTTGTTAAGTGATTTTTGATGAATTTAACGGTTAGGGGATTAAATTGTTGAAATAGTAAAAATACAAGGATTTAATGTGTAATAACAACAAATATGGGTTTTAATAATGTTAAAATAAATTTAGCTGAGCTTAAATTTGAGTAAAATTGGTTAATTTGCATGTTTTAGGCTTAGAGACTAAATTGAATAAAAGAAAAATATTAGGGGCAATTTTGTAAAAATTTCAAAAGAACTAAATTGCATAAAATGAATTGGTTTTGTCGCCTAAATTAATGAACTAAATGAAATTGTTAATTTAGATTAAGAACAAGTGAAAAATCGAGGAGAAGAAAAGTTACCAAATAACCTCTATACTTAGTCATTGCCGCAATTTAGTTAGGTAAGTTCGTATGAATTGTAATGATTATATTGTTAATTAAATTAAATGTTTATTATTTTTTATGTAAATGAATCAATATATATGTGAATGTATCCACATTATGACAAATTGACGGTTATCTAGCCCTATTTGAACATTAGGAATTTGTAGGATACAAATGATATGTCATTAGGGTTTCCATGTTTCGGACGCTGGTCTTGAATGTCCTATCGATGGCTGAGGTCCTACATTTGTTGTGGATACTCTACAGTTTATGTGACTAGCATCGTGTAGCTTACGTTCTGACCCACAGCTTGTGTGAGTAGGTCCATTTCACAACTCGTGTGAGCAACGATGTAAAGAAAAATGAAAGGTTACGATTGTATGTTTAGCACACTTCGTGTGAGCTTTCCCATGTATTTGATGTTATTCTGAATGGTTTAATGGGCTTGAAAAGAAAATGAACAGTAAATGTTTAAATGAACTATGACATAAATCTATGAAAAGGATTGAAATGGAAATGTTCAATGAAAGTATATCCATGTTCATGAAAAGGATGAATTAAAAAGTAGTATGTTCATGTACATCTAGCTTACCTCATGTTAATTCAAGTGAATTATGTGTTAATGCACTAACATTTGTTGTGGATGGTGCTTAGGCTTGTGCCAAGCTTATGGTTGGATTATGTCATACTTAATCTTAATGATATACTTTGAAATGGTAAGTGTCCAAATGTAAATATGTTTATGTTCATGAAAAGGTTGTATGAATCAAAAGATATATTTTCTTATGAAATGACTTATCATGTGGTTGATCCCAAAAGAGTTATGTATAAATGCATTAACTTATGTATTGATAATGATATTTAGGCTTTTGTCAAGCTTGTGTAATTGGTTGATGTTTATGCTTATGTCTTGTATTATGCAAATGATACGGGTAATAAAATGTAATGAAACGGTAAGTTCATAATTAAGATGTAATATGATGATATAAAAGGATAAATGAGTTAAAGGACTTACTTATATGTGAGAAATTTACTTATACTATGGATGAATTTATCTATGTCATGAATAAACACACTAATTCGTGAATTGCTAATGTTATTTAAGCTTATGCTAAGTAAATGGAATGAGAAGTAAGTAAATTGAGTGGTTCATAATCTTATGAAAAGGTTATTGATTGTGTAATGTGTATTATAAAATCCTATTATGTTAGGAATGAAAAATATATGTGATGTTGATGGGCTTACTCATTTGTGAGTAGATGGTTATATAGTTTGATAAATCTTGTGGCATTGGTATAGGTTTATATTTACCCTATAAAGTTCATTATTGAAATAGAATGTTATCTTAAAAGTTTATACGAGTTTACTAAGCATTCATTGCTTACGTAATTACTTTTCTTTACTTTACAGATTATCATAAGCTCGACCGGTTTGAAAGCTCGTCAGAGATCTATCACACTATCCAACGATTATATCGGTAGTTTTTTTATGTTTTGGCCAAGGTTATAATGGCATGTATATGTGGACTTGTGTTTGATGTTAGTTGAATGTAGGTTGATGATTTTGGTATGCATATGTTGTTTTGGCACCATGTGATGTTGGATGATTTGTGTCATTTTGGTACTTTTGTTACCTTAATGGTATGTGTTAATATGGCGAAGATATGATGCATGTTGAGTGACCAAATGGTATGTGTATGTGGAAGATCTAATTATCATAACTATGGTATGTTTTGGGAATTATATGAGTATGATTGAAATGTGGTAAGTATACATGTTTAGGTATGTTTGAATGATTGTATTTGAGGTGCCTTGCATGACATATTGGTCTAATGAAAATGATCTATTGAATTGGTTATTTCAGACAAGCTTTTAGGTACATGCTTGTATTAGTGATGGAAATGGCTTTATTTATACTAATTTCATGTCCACATGGCCTGAGACATGGGCGTGTGACTCAGCCGTGTGTGACACACAGCCATACGACATAGCCGTGTGTCTCCTGTAGGTTTTAAGGCATGCCAGTCAGGCTATTACACAATCTAGCCCACGGCTTGGGACACGAGCTTGTGAAGCTATTTTGAGAGTTACATGACCTGGCACACAGACGCGTGGCTTGGCCGTGTGACCCAACTCAGAGTGTTACACGGGCACAGACACGGCCTGGGACACGGCTGTGTATCCTTATTTCGATTGTTACACAGCCTAAGACATGGGGGTATGTCTTAGCCGTGTGAGTCACATGGCCTAGCCACATGGCTGTGTGACCCATATAGTCTAAAATTTTTAAGTTTTTCATGAAATTTTTGATTGATTCCAATTTAGTCCCAAATGATTCCTAAGGTAGTTTTAGGGCGTCGAAGGCTCGATTTAGGGACGATATGCATGTGAATGAATACCTTATGTTATGTTATATTAATGTTGAATGCCTTATGTTATGTTATATTAATGTTTGAAATGTATGTTATGATATTTCGTTTTTATGGCAATGCTCCGTAACCCTATTCTGGTGACAGATACAGAATAGGTGTGTTACATGTTATATTTCGCCCTTTTGGTGTACTCTGTTAAATTTGTCTGGTAAAATGTACTTATCCACCCTTATGGTAAGTTTGGGTAAATCCTAATTATTTTGTAATAAGTATTGCTAAGATAAGGTTGTGATATGTCTAAGTTATTTTGATGGAATTAGATCTGTAAAGTAATTGGATAAGTTTTTAAAGAAGTTCTTGAAGAGAAGTGTATAATTGAATGCTAAATAGGGTATCTGTCATGATAATCTATTAGTGTTGAATATGGGCGTATTTGCAGTTGAGAGACATAAGAAAAAATTGATTTGAATTCATATATGTTGTATAGTGCTGAAATCTGAGCATCTGGTATATGCCATATTTGAACAGTATCATGTCTTCTTCTGGAATCTTATGGAAACCAAGTCATTGTATTTCCTAAGTATTTGAGGTTTCGAAATAAAGTGATATGGAATTCATCTGAATGATATGTATAGTACATTATCAGTGTGAGTTTGTATGATATCAAAGTTGAGTATGATTTGATTAATAAGTTGATGGTATGAAAATCTGAATGAGTATTCGCCAAACATGTATGTATCTGCTAGTGAATAGCAGCTGTGAACAACTGTTCTAGAATGAATGTATATGTGAAGAGTTGGTATGTTTAAAGAGGGCTCTGAAGATATATTCTTTTGAATGGTACATTGGTAAGTTAAGAGTATGAAAGCTTGCGTGTAGTGTATGCCGAAACTGTAACAGTATCCGCTTGAAATGGAAGTAATTGGTTAAGAAGGGAATTTGGTGCACATATGTTCTTTAAACAAGATAAATTATTTGCTATGGTATTTTTGGGATAAAGCTCATTAAGTTCTCTTGAACTTATAATGTTTGTTGTTATTTTCAGGTGTTGGGGAAGAGAATGCGTCAGGAGGGACAATGCCAGTAGTACGCCAATGTACCGGCGAAGTGGGTTATTATGCATACAGTGGAAAGGTTGTGTATTGTAGTATTCTACTGTAAAAGTTAGTTTTTAGAAAATTTTGTATTGTAATGAATTGTATTTGGTCTAATGTAATATATGATTTCTAAAATACTTTCATTTGTTTCTTCGAAAGTAAGTCTTTAAATGAAATGATAGCGAGAAATATGTTAAATAAGAGTGTCTGTCAACTGTTTTGAAAATTTTATTAAGTATTTTATGTAGTAACACCCGAGATCTGGGCCCAGCGAATCGATTCGAGTTGAAAGGGCGTTACATTGACCATGTACAGAAAACTCTGAAAAGGCTCAAAATTAGGGTACTAAGAAAAGTTATGCAAGGGTTGGCTCAAAAGGCTTAAACGATCCAAAGAAATTGTTTAGGTCTTCCTTATCATGCATTTGGAACTATCCATTATATTCAAAGATAACAACCAATAAATTCTAAAATCATGATACAAATATTACTTACAACCCATTACAATTCATGCATATCATCTAAAACAGATAATGTATTAAAGAAAGGTTCAAAAGATGATATTATCAAAGAAATTTCAAAGAAGAAATATTCGAAGTCCTAAAAAACCTAATTACTAAAATAAAACACAAGTCTTTTGATAATCGTCAATTATTCAAGTTTACATACTTTAGTACTTTGCAAGCATGTTAAAATCTTAAAAGTGCTTGATATCTTAAATGATCATGCAAAATATTTACTGACATTACACAAAAGAATACCAACAAAAACTTTTTTAGAAAAAAAATATATTGTAAAATGGGTGTCAAGATTACTCCTTATCCTCCATTTTAACATAAGATGATAAAATTCAAGAATTCTATTAACTCATTACTTGCATTTTACTCTAAAAAAAATTAAAAAAAGAAGAGTAAGGGTAGGCATTCTAATCAAGTGCAGTCTCAAGATTATTTTACATACTCTGTCACCTTGTTTACAATAGCAACCCATAGTGATTTATTTTCATGCAAACTTAGAATTTAAAAAAAAGTATCCCCTAACCCCTACCAAAATAGGGAATTGTCCTCAATGTCAAAATCATGAGTGAAGTTTAGAGGATATCACCTATGATAGAGAGAGAGAAATATAAATTTAGACTTCTAGAACTGAAACAGAACTATATATAGAGAGATATATATAAATATAATTTAAACCCAAAATTTGGATAATGTCACAAAGATAAGGTTAAATCTATTTCTTACTTGTCAAAATCTCTTTTCCTTTTTCTGGATTCAACAATCTGTTGAGTGATTAGATTTGGGTGGTACTCAAAAGCTTGAAGCTTAACGAGTAGTTCTTCAACAATTGTAGTAGAAATCAAGACATTCCTTGCCTCTGAAAACATAAATCCACTTTCTACAACATTATCTAAAAATGAGAGCAAATTGTTATAAAAACTATTAACATTAAGCAAACCAATGAGATTTTTATGTTTGATGAAAGATGACCAAGATGTTATGCAAAATATTTCCTTTAATGTACCAAAACCTCCATGTAAGGTAATGAATGCATTGGCAGTGTCAAACACGAGCACTCATCGTCTAGGAATACTCCAAATTAGTAATTCTTTACCGATGGTTGGTCCACATAGTGCATTTTCTTTGAACACTCTCTGGATTATTCCCAAAACTGAACTCCCTTTCACATATGTTGATGTAGCCACTGATCCCATTAAACCATATTTCACCTCTATAGATCACATAGATTTTTTCATTGCCTAGTACTGCACCCAATTTTATAGCCATATCTGTAAAATTTTTATCTTTTCCAGGATAAGATCTACAAAAAACACAAATCTTTTCATACTTTTGAGTTGAAATACTTGGCATGTTTTTTTCTTTTCTTTTTGAGTGTATGAATGTGAATAAGGGAATAAGGTTCGGACCACACAAAGAGTAAATAAGATGTTACAAAAAATCAGACAAGTTAGAGGCAAATATTTTTCAAGAAGAAAATTTCAAAAAGGAACAAAGAACATGCCATAATTAATGTCAAGTACTAAAAAAACATAAATATCGAGACAATAATATAGAAGAGAAAAGTTATCATGCACAAAGAAAATATAAAAATAGACAGTAATATAATATCGATATTAATGATTTTTTTAAAAAATTTTAATTTTCTTTTCAAATAGTTGAGATCAAGATAAATAACATAGATACAAACATCATGTAAAATGGAAGGGACATATGATTATTGCAAATGGAGATTAAAGATTAAGAATTGTTTACAGTAGTTGTGATCGTGGCTCACATCTTCCTCTAGTTTTATGTCCAATAAAAGCTTAAACGCCTTTTATGAGTTGAGGATTAGCTTCTCGCTCAATTTTCATACAAAATGGAAAACATGGTCTTTTATCGTTAGATTCCCATGATGATTCCATTCATATTACACTGAGACCATAATCAAGAAGTTATTTTTGCTCAGCTCTACTAGGATGGGTCTCAAAAGAAATTCGAAAATCTTCAAAATTCTCTTTACACAATTTGTCCTTAATGAAGTTTATTCTATGTTCTCAATTTATAGATGTCATCTTAATAGAACGACATTTACTGGTTTAGGTCCATCTAGCACATCTATGATAAATCACGCTAAGGCATTTTTCTCTTCACTTTCTTGCATAAATGCTTTTACATGTACCATGTGAATGCGAAAAAGGAAGACATTCCTCAAATCGTACCTTTCCTTTGATGATCACTCTTATGTTTATAGGCATGCCTTTATGCATGAGCATCCTTAATCTTTTACACCTGACCTTGTAAAGCTTTGAGAAAAAGATTAGTGTACTTTGAAAGTAAATAAAATGAGGTGGGAGAGAAGGGTAAAAGGTTTTTAAATTGAGAAGATTTAAAAGTAAGAATATACAGTACTAGTTTTATAGGTAGCTGATGGGACCAACTATAAAGTCATAGAGTACCATTACTCGCCAACCTGGGTAAAAAAACAAAAGAGAATCAAAATAAATAGTAAAAATAATAAAAAAGTTAATAATATTTATAATAATATGAACTCCTAATTTGTAATATATATTTACACCTAAACATTCTTGTAACAAGGATAAGAACATAATTTCATCTAGAGCAAATTGATTTTCTAGGAATAATTTGAGCCTTTGTCCATTTACCTTGAATACATTACCATTATTTGGATTCTCAATGTCAACTTCCCATAAGGAAACACATGTTTATAACAAATGAACCACTCCACCTTGATCTTAGTTTTCTAGGGAATAAGAAAAAAAAAGTACCAATCTTATAATTATATGTACTACAAGTAAAAAATTACCAATTATAAAGATAACACAACCAATGCTATAGATGACATAGGTAATCCTACTTGAAATTTCGTAAATTGATTGTCACATGCAATGTTGTAACATAAATTGTGGAAATAGTGTAACTATTACTTTACAAATGTAACACCTCGATACTAAACCCGATCGCTCGGTCCGAGTTATAGGATGGCACATTTGTTGTTAGAGAAATTACGATAAATTACATTTAAATTATAACATTAAACCTTCATTTATGAGTATAATAAACACATATTTTGGAATGCCAGCACCTTTATGGTGAAGAGGAAAAATCAAACATTCGACGATCCTAACCATGGATCCATGTGTGAAGAACGAATCGGGGTGAAACAAAGATTTCAAAATTATCGAATCTTTATTCTGAGTAGACAATAACGCCTCAACAATGAGTAATCTGATCTATATCGAACCAAGCCACAATCTATCGTGACTCCGGCCTCTACGTAATCCACCCAGTTGACAATGAATGGAAGGAATCCCCAAAAC
>JABFAF010277747.1:0-30029 GCA_013677275.1 Gossypium schwendimanii | reverse complement strand
TTATTTTTTGAAACTATATATTTCGAAATAATTACAAATATATTAATATATTTTAATTTTCAATAAAAAGGAATATGAAATTCTTATCAATTAGTTAATTTGTAATTGAATTTTTATTTATTAACCAAAGGTCTCATTCTTTTTTTAATTCAAACCAAACAGTCTTTTAACTTAAACCAAAACGGAACCTTAAGAGAATGAATGAGAAATTTCTCTTTATTTTAATAGAATAGGAGGTTTACTTACTGAGTTTTTCTTTGAATTAAATTCAAAATTGTTCAAATTGTATAATCATCAATTACTAACATTGGTAAATGACCCAAAGCAATTTGATTATAATTCAATTCGTGACGGCCGTAAGTAGAAAGTTCATATTCTTCAGTCATTCAATAAACAATTTGTTGGACAAAACTCAATAACAGTTACCACAAATTATACAAATTCCAAAATCAATACTGTAATTAAGCAATTGTTTTTTTCGAATATCTGTTTCAAATTTTCAATCAACACATACTTCACAAGCAATGCATTTATCAAATTCAAAATGGATTCGTCCGTGGAAACTCTTTGATGAAAATATTTATGGGCTCGGTTTATAGAAACGAGTTCCCAATACCTCATTTTCCAAAATCACTTGAACTTAACTATTCATTCAAATAACAAAAATTATCAACTCAACATTCAATATACTACTATATTTGACTCGTAAATATTAAATAATAATATATATGGACACACTCGTCGGATTTGTAGTTCCAAAATCACTGTTTTTGACACTATTGGAAAATGGGCTGTTACGGTTTTTTTCTTTTGAAATATATTTTTTGATTCATTTAATCATCCATAGTTAGTTTTCAATAATTTTTTATTGGGTTTCATGTTTTCTCTATCTTATTATTTACTTAACTTGAAATATGATCTTTTATTAGATTGAGTTACACTAAATGCTAATCAATTGTCAAATGTCTATCAAAGATATTTTTAAAAGATTTTTTATTTCTCTTGAAAAGGAAATAATTTTGACCTTTATTTAAATAGTAAAATTTTTATATTAACGACTTATCTTAATAAACAAATAACTACTCTATCATGATATTTTATGAGAAATATCACGATATTTATAGCAATAGACTTTAAAAAATGACACTTTTTTTAAGTCCATAGCATTTTATAAGAAATATTTTGATTTTTATTAAATTATATTATGATGTTATAATTTTGTCTTCAAATATTTAGTGGTTATACATATACATGCCTATACATTTTGTGCATCAAAGTTGTAAATAAACCAATCTGCAATATGAGATTGGATTTTGATGATGATTCCAATTAAAAATTAAATTATTATTAAATTAAGCTTAATTAAAAGTAAAACATGTTTAATTTAATTAATCAAGGTTAATTAGTAATTAACTATAGTATAAATATCAAGTAACTGGAGAAAAGATGTTACTCATCACCTTCTCCACCATCACTGGAAGAAACAAAGAAAGAAAACACTATTTTTGAAGCTTGAGCATTCGACCATCTATTTAAGTAAGTCCTTCAATAATTTTTATTTGATTTTTATGAAAATTAAATAATGGGAGCTTGATTTAGCTATACCATGCATCAATTTGTTCAATTGTTGAGATTTTAGTAAATTTTCATTGCTGAGAAATTGAATAATTAAGCTTGAAATTGATAGAAATTAAGTTCAGATTATGAAAAGGACTAAATTGTAAAGTTGAATGAGCTTAGTTGTTAACTTTGTTACATTAGGGACCAATTGACTAAAATGAAAACCCATTATGAAATTATGCTAGGAATAAAAAATATAGGGTCTTTAATGAGTAAATATGAAGTTAGATTTTAATCTGAAGCTATATATATCGAAAGTTACGCTTGTCCTGAGTTTAGAAATTAAATTGAATAAAATGAAAAATATGCTTGACTTTATGTTTGAATGTGAATTGGATGAAAATTTATTTTATTTATTTGTTGTATGATTATACGTAGCTAAAAATGACGCTGAATGTCGTGAGGGAAATGAAAAGCGATGGTCATTGACAAGTGATGCGAGATCCCGGTTTGTACATATATGCTTCGGGATCATTCCATTTATATGCATACATATACATGTTTGTTGCATATTAACTATTAAGGTAAGACCATTAATTGTCTTAAATTGAATTGCGTGACGGTGTTGAATTTCAAGATTGTGAATTGGACTGAGAGTAGTAGAAACGAGTATGCTACGAGCTTCTAAGTGACAGGTTATATGTGATATGAATTGTCGATTGCAATGGTATAGAACTATGAAATTGATTTATTTATAATATATATGATGACTTCAAATGTTGAGTATTAGATTGGATTGAATGTAGCATATATGAGATTGATATGAACTATGAGATGCGGATATGATGTATATTTGGTTAAATGGCAGGTTGAAATGAAAGAGAATTGAAATTGTAGTAGTTTGTCAAGGAAGTCTCGATATCACCTTTAGATGTTGCAACACCAACCCCCATCATAGCAACATCCCTAGTTTGAGGTTGCGACGTCGAATTGATAAAGTTCTAGAAATTTTACAATTTGGTTCTCAGGTTGGAAAACTTGCTTACTGTTTTGAAGGTCGCAACACCACAACCTTGATGTTGTGACACCGACCTAAAATGTTTGAAAATCTTGCAGTTTGGTTCCAATTTTACCATGGGTTAGAAAGTGAGCTTTTGTAAGCTCGTATATGGTCTAAAAATGATTATATATCGTATTATACATATGTAATTTTCATATTTAAATGTCCAATGATTAAACTTGTGTATAATCTATCATAGTTACTTCGACAAAGATGTGGCATCCCGTGTAACCTCCCCAACCCTTTCTAGATATTAGATCCGAATTTAGGAGATTACATTGGCCATCAAGATGGCCTAGTATGATCGAAGTTTATAAAATAGTTAATTTAAAACATTTGTTCATTTTAGAAGAAAATTTAGTCTACTTTCATAAATAAAACCCACAAGTTATCAAAAACTGATTTAATTTAACTTTCCTAAGTAATAGTGACTTTTAAATTTTCCATTTATTTACTACTTACAACTTTTAATTTTAATCTGACAACGAAAAAGTGATTTTTTACTTAGTTATAAAAAATCTATATTTCTTGCCTTAATTAAATAAAAACCATATTTTAAAATTAAGTTAAATGTTATGTATGCTAAATAAACCCTAAATATGAGTCCCATGCCACAATATAAATAAAACAATACAGTTCCAAAATAACAGAAATTATAATAACAAGCCTAATCATACTTTTTGGGCCTTCTGTATGCCAAGTTCACATCCTAACCTGGTGGGTTATGTGTAAAGATGGAAATTAAAAAGGGAGTGAGCTATGAGCTCAGTGTGAGTTCAGTTACAAGAAAATTAGAATAAAATAACAAACAAACAAATCACATGGATTAACAATTTTGAGACTAAACATAAACATAAAGCACATCAGATTAATGGTTTTTCACATAAAACACTTCTCTTTACTATCTCGGTATTCATAGTTTTATATGCACGTACTTATGAATACAATGCAGTTTCAAATTAACAAAAAAGTCCCATCCAACTCTAGTACACACCTCACTTATGAGTTCCCAGAACTTATTTACCATATGGGCATGTGTAACACACGGCCTAGCACATGGGCGTGTGTTTTAGCCGTGTGTCTCCTGCATCTTCAAAATTCAAAACAGAATGTTCAAAATTGATCACACGGCCTGGCACACGGGCGTGTGGCTTGGTCGTGTGACCCCTGCACCTATTTAATGGAAATCTTTATGTTCATACGGCCTCGCATATGGGCGTGTGACTTGGCTGTGTGACCCAAGTCAAAGAGTTACACGGATATGGACACTAGCTGGGACATGGCCGTGTGTCCCTTACACCTTAGAAAAATTTGTAATTTTGCGAAAAATTCTCTGAGTACTCGGTTTAGTCCTGACTTGTTTCCAATGTATGTTTTGGGCCTCGAGGGCTCATATAAGGGACATTATGATAGAATTCTGGTATGAATGCTATGTGATATGAAATGTCTATTTACTTGATTTGTAAATTCCGGTAATGCTTCGTAACCCTATTTTGGTGATAGATATGGGTTGGGGGTGTTACATTAAAGGTGCTCATGGGCCGGGCCAAACCCAACTAAAAATTTAGGCTTGTTTGCTAGGCCTGGGCTCAGCCTAAATATGGGCATAGAATCTTGCCCAAGCTCGACCCGGATAAAAATGTTAAAGCCCAGGCTCGACCTGCCAGTATTATTTTTTTTATAAAATTTTTAAATATATATATAGTACATCTAAAATACTAAAAATATTAAAATAAATATTTCCCAAAAAATTGAAAATAAATTTTAAAAAATACATATACTTAACTAACACTAAGATAGGTGTAACTTAACAAGCAAATGCCTCTAAAATAATAACAAAATTAATAATAAAACAAGTGTTATATAATATCGAAACAAGAATGACAAAATAGTAGTAACATAATAGTAAAATGGTAGCAAAATAGAAAAAAAAAATAACAAGAAAACAACAAAAAAATAGTAGAATTTTTTTGTCCTTTTGTGAATTCGGGTTGGGCCAGGCCCGGACTAAAATGCCTTACCTGAGGCTTGATCTGTTTTTTAAACGGACATTATTTTTTTACTCAAACCTATTATTTAAGCCTGTATTTTTACCCAAATCCTCCTACTTTTTTGGCGGGACTTTAAATCTAAAAATTCACCATTCCAACCGGTCCGAATTCGGCCGTTTGCCACTTCTAATGTGGAGGTAACAAATAGGTGGTAATTTGAGAATAGAAAAATTGATTATAAATATTGGTTGAACATTTGAATATTATATCCGTGAAATGTATGGAACGATTATACTAATATTTGATTCTCAATAATAATTATCTTTGGATAGCAGCACTTTAGGCAAAGGGTACAGCCAAGCTTGGACACATGTCAAGGTGCAAAAGCATCCATCCTTTTCCTACATGTTTGTGTAAATCTTGTTGTTGATTGAGAAAGAAAGTGGATGACATCTGTGTTGTGTTTGTCAATCGTTATCTTTATGATGGATTTTAGATTTTCATGGTTTGAACAGCAAAGTACTTTCCATTTTGGAACTCCTTGTACTTACTATAATTGCCACTACAGCTGCTGGATCGTATATTTTGGGCGGCTTCCAACACAAAACCAATACTCAAAATACAGACAGCCTCCATATCTGACCATCATCATCGGGTATGGGGTTTCTTTCAAAACAAACCATATAATATATGAATCTACATCTTTTATATATATATATATTATACCCCTTTTTGTAGAGAAACAGAAAACGATGAAGAGAGGAGCCACTCGGTTTTGAAGTTGGTACAGGATTCTTCTCACTTTCCCATCAAACACCCATGTGATGCGTGATTATTTTAACCAGAATAAATACAGACAAAAAATCAAGATTAAGGCAACCTTTTCCCCCCGTATAATCCGGGTTTGTAACATGCTTCAGGCTTTCTCTGAAACTAGGTAATTGTAGCTAAATTGGACCTTAATTTCATTGGAGATCTAGGCAGCTGTTAACTTCACTCCTACCCCAAACATGTGTATCATGTCTGAATATGAAAAAGATGGAAACTTTTGATATAACTCGGAATCTTTGTTTGGTTTTCTTCCCATTGTCATATGCTAACCTGGCATCTTTCTGTCTCTATCATTAGTATTGTGAATTGATTTGAAACATCTTGTATACATGCTTGCTAGGATTATATTATACAATTTCATGTAAACAACGAAGTTGATATGAGGATATATAATTTTACTCTTAATTAATTATTTCTATAAAACTCAAAACTACATAATTATATTTAAATGCTGATATAAGCATATTGTACTTTCAAAAAAATATATATTTCAATTTTAAAATAATAATATTATTAAGAACAATCGTAAATTTTGAAAAAAAAATTAAACTCTAAATCATAAATTTAAAGCTAAAGATGCCTTAATTATTAAAAAAAAAATCTTACATCATTATGGATATATTGATAAACAAGATGGTTTGCTTGACAAAATTGCAAAAGTAACGACGCAGAAAGAATAAGTTAAATCCATTCGAATATCTTATTGCAATCTTTTGACCTAATTGGAGGCCAAAGAAGGCATATTTCCAATCATTTTCAATCATTTGATGTAATAATGATTAAAATGAATTATATATAATGGGAAATTATTAGTAGTTTCAAGTAATGTTTTGAGACCTAACCCTCAACCCACCATCACTTGTCCTTCAAATATAAACAATCCCCTCAAAAGGTCACAAAATCTATCATTATAATTATAAAGGAGTATTAGTTGTTAGCTAATTTCTATTAAAATCTTCAATTCTGAAAGATATCAGAAGAAAAGACAGTTAGAGAATCGTGGAAACTGCTAATTAGACAGCTAGCAATTAAATGTTCTTTTTTAAACTTCTTTTAAAAATCGAGATTTTGTAACACTGATATGATTACTTATGTCTATGATTTTGGATTTTGGTTTGCCTTCTATTTTAATGCACGGCAAAAATACATTCCTTCTACCGTAAATTAAAAGAAAATTAGGCTTTTTTATTTCAATATTGTAAAAAAAGATAATTCCAAAAATATGGTATATTTGGAATTAGATTTCTCAAAATATGAGACACTTATAGGTGTTAAGATTTTTTTTTAATTATTTTTCATGAGAATCCTAAAAAAGAAAATTCTAAAGTTCAAACATTCAGTGATGATGATATGGTTCTATACTAATATTGATATTAAAAGGTATCAAGATCGTGTTAATATATTTTTAAGATTCTCTTAGGACCTTATACTTAGCAACTACAAATCTGACATGAGATATGTTGCAGATGGAAAAGTTCCTAGGTTGCAATGGGGAGAGTGTCCATACTTAATAGTGGGTTATGCTAGGATCCTCCATTGAAAGAAGTAATAGAAGGAGTTGGAAGCAGAGGAGGAAGAAAGTTTGAGGTCACCTACGTGTGTGGTGCTTGGCTAAGGGCCTTTAGATGATGGCAATGGGTCGCTATTGGTGACCTGTTGACTCCTTATACTCTTCTTATTCTTCTAGGGGTGAAATCACAGGGTAGGTTAGAGGAGAGACTAGGAAGGCCCTAAGGCCGGTATGGTAGGCATCAATGTGACCGTAAATGGACCTTAAGGGGGCCTACAGACTCTTCAAACTCATTGGAGGAAAGGATTATTGGTACTCAAGGTATCTTGTAATGACAAGCTTAAAAAGTGCAGGAGAGGCGAGTGTGGACGGGTAATGTGGACTCTTTGGACCATTCTTAGTATTAAGAAGTTGTAACTCTGAGACTAATCAAAAAGAGGACCGTGAAGACCTTAAGGGATATGCGTGCTAAGCACCAAAAGAGTTATAAAGGGACTTTGAGGCAGCCTATGGGATCATTTAAGAGGAAGGAATCGAAATACATTTGTTTAAGGTTTCGAGGTAAAAGAAAACCTTAGGTGATAAGAGAGTCTTGCAAAACTTAAGCCCAAGGTTAGACATTGGAGAGCCTTTGGGCTGGAAAGGCTTAATCAGAGGGACAAAATTGGACAAAAAGGGTAGTCTTTGTCCACCCGGTCCACCAATCACCCAAGGCATGTGTAGGGGCAATTTTGGTAACAAAAATCCATTAGCTTTCAACCTAAAAAGCCAAAATTGGTTAAGGAGGAGACACACACACACACACATTAGCTTAGTTTTAGCCTTAGTTTTCTCTTACTTTTTCTGCATTTACTTCTTCTTCTTAATTTTCTTAGTGTTAGTGAAGTTAGTTATCACTATAGCTTAGGTGTATTTACACTTTCAATCCCTGTACCTTGGTTGCAAGACATTTTTAGCTTTAATTTAATGTATTTAAGTTTTTTTCACTTTAAATATGTTAAAGTTATTTACTTTTATGTTTATTGCTTTAGATTTTCTTGTTAAATGCTTTTAGTTTCATGTTCTTTAAGTGTTCTTGTATAAAAATAGCAATTTTTATATTTTTCTTAAGCTTTACTTTAATGGCTTCTTTGCTTTTCATTTCCATGTTCATTATCTTTCTTTTCAGTATGAGTAGCTAAATCTAAAACGGGGTTGGTTGATGGAGATGTGGGTAAGCTAATTTTTGGACAAAAGACTAAATCGTAATAGATTAGACTAAATCGAATAGATCTGAAAACTTAGGAAGTGATACCCCTGAGGGAATATCTAGGCAAGTGAGACCGAAAGGCAATCTTGTTGCGCACTTGTTCATTAGTCTTGAATTAACAGGTGAGATCAAGTGATAAATCGGATTAATTCATCTAAGTTGGTAAAATTGAGATTGAAAGGTAAAATGGAGTCACTTAGTAATTTAAGTGATTTAAGTCCCTTATTCGAGGATCGGTGAACCATGTCAAAATAAACCAACCACCACTACTCATTTATTTGGTTAGTTTCTTAGTTTTATACTTTGTGCAATTTAGTCCTTAGATTAGCATATTTAATTTTCTTGCAAAATTTTCTTGTTATGGTTTGTCGTCAATAGTCGCCTAGGCTCAATCGTGTATGCTATTTATTGCTTATTCGCCATCTCCTTTGGGTTTGATCATTGGAATACTTTGGTGTTCCATTGTAACATGATAAATATTATAATTGACATGTATGCTTGCAGTAAAATCGCCCTTATAAAATTATTTTATAAAATTGTTTATTTTATGTGCACATGCGAACGCGATCACTAAGTCCTCTAGAATCCTCTCCGATGACTCCATCCAATACTCAGCTACAATGGGAGTCGTATCAGGAATGCCTTTGAATGTTTTTACCCCATTCGATCAGAGTCTCTCAGCAATAGACCCACAGCTCCTCAATCTAGTTTGGGCTTTAGCAACCTTTTCAACACTCTCAGCATTACCTGCATCACAGCCTCAGCCCCGTTCTCATAACCTCCACTTCCATTGGCAATGGATTTTTAAACATACTCCTCTTCATAAACCGGGTTCTCACCTTAAATAGTAGGCGGCTTTACTGGTGCAACCGTACACGGCCTTCCCCTACCACGTTTACCTTGTAACACCCTAAAATAAGGCCTAGGAATTTTAGGGGTATTTCAAGAATTTTAGCTTTCGAGTGTTCGGAATTTTATGACATGGCATTCCAATAATGTTTTTAATTATGGTTTTTAGAAAATGAAGTTAATTTTTGAAAATAAGTTTTAAATACCTTTAATTTTAAAAGTATGACTGATTTGTAAAAGAGTCAAAATTGAGAGTTTTTATAAAGCAATTTAACCAAATGTCCAAAATCAACCTAAAGACCTCATTTTCCAAATAGTTTTCACGTCAACTTCTCCTCCCCTATATTTGTGTCATCCATTTGTTTTCTCTTTACTCTCGCAATCAATTTTTACGTCCAATTCCTAATCCTTTTTCTATCACCTTTGTACCTTAAACCTCTATAAAAAAACCAAGAAAAACACCAAAAAATACCATAGTTTCATCTATTGTCAAGCTTTCAAGTTTTTTGAGTTTTTGATCAAACGCTCAATTTTTCGTCATCTAAGGTAACGATTCAATTCCTAAATAGTTTTAAATGTTATTTAGTCTTTAAAACTAAGTTTTTAGCCATTAAATTACATGTTTTAAATAAAAGCCAAAAATTGGGTAGCTAATGATGGATTTTGGGATTTTGAATAAAAATATGGTTTCAAAGTGTTTTCAATCAGTTTTGACATGATTAAGAAGTTTCTAAAGTTAATTTGAAGTTTCGTTAAATATTTCTTAAGTTTTAATGAATTTTCAAAAATAGCCACAAAACATGTCGAAAAAGTCAATACTATGAATTGAGTATTTTATTGTAGTTTAAAGGTTGAGACTTAGTCGTAGGTGAATTATAAGATGAACGGAATTGATTTTAGGTGAAAAGATTAAGTATAGATCGAGATATTCGAATTTAAGGTTTGTTATTTTATAAGTTTCGATTACATGGGAACATAGCTTAGGCTTATGTTTTGGATTATTTGTGGTGAGTTCTTAGCTAATTATTGACTGCATTTTTGTGTTGAAGTTCCATATTCGGTAGGACCTTCTACGAGTAGAGATAAAGGTAAGGAAAAGTTAGCTTTGGCTTTTGATTTTTTGACGAAAGCATAATTGGTGAGTATTTGGAATAATTGTTTAAGGACATGATTCAATGCGTTATTTAGGAATTTGGTAGTAGCCTAAACTCCTACTCTAAGTTTCGAGCGTAAGCTTTCTCATACCTATGTTATCTTGTGAACTATGTACTTATGTACTTGTGAATATGCAAATTGGGATGAGATGCTATAACATGTGATTTTTGGTTATGTTAACCGTTGTGAAAGTACAAATGTGTACATGATATGTATATGTTAAATGTTAGTGACAGTGTTTTGCTAAAGATGCAAATATGCAGTGATAGTACCCAGATAATCGATAAGTGATATGTGTTTGATTTCGGATATTTTGGCCTTGTTGTCTTGAAACTGTTGGATATAGTTGGCATGCCATAGGATTGTGAGTACTCACCTACATGTACAATGATTTTGGGTGCTGAGGCCTTGGGACATGTTGGAGGGATAAGGGAATGTAAGCTAAGCTCCATTCAACGGGACATGTGAGGGGAAATAAGGAGAGTGTTAGCTTTACGCTTCACTTTTGGGACATGTTTGACTCTATGAGTCTATGTTTGGTATGTTGGAGATTCGTGTATCCGATGAGTGATGATAGAGCACACTTTTATGTTTCATAGCTCAAGTGCCAAATTATCTTAAAATGTATATATGTGTAATGTGAATGTATGCCTAAATAAGTATGTGACCATTATGTAATTTATCTATAAAGATGTTTTAAATATTGTGATATATTTTGAATATTAGGTGATTATATGTGTAATAGGATATATGCTTTTAAGTGAATATGTTATCATGTAAAAGAACTAGAAATAATGCATGAAGAAGTATAAAATGACACTAGAGTTGGAACTGTTGAGGTTATGCTATATGGTTGTTTCATTGATGCTTGATGAATTGTTTGCATTGTGGTTATTCTAAGCATTCATTGAGCTTGTTAAGCTCACCAATTCCTTTTAAACCATTGCAGTTTAGTAGTTTGAAGGTGTGAGTGGTGTGGTTCTGAGAGGTGATCCAAGCAAGACTTTTACATTATTTCGTAGGTGTTCTATGTTTACGTTTTAGGGAATAAGGCAATGTGGTAGACTTGTTTAATGTTATGATGTATTTTGACTATTTTTCAGTTTTGCTTTTGTTTTTCTTTTAGAGGTTTATGAGTTTGTATATTTGTTTAGGTTTATGAATATTGATGGCATGATGATACTTGCTTGAACACATTTTTGGTATTTTGAACTATTTATTAAGCCGTTTGGATGGTTATTTGACTTAGTAATTGACACTTGATGATTAGAAACATATTTGGAATGGATAATGTTGTGTTTTATGTTCAGAGGCAGAGGTATCGATATTCAAGTTTTTAAAATTGATACCTCTTTGTTTTGAAACGTGCAGGGAGTTAAAATAAAGATTTGGTATCGATACCTTTGCTCGAGTATCGATACTCGGGATTAAAGTATCGATATTTCATGACAGGTACTGATAATTTTTGAGACTTTGGGTTTTTAATCGAGAAACAAAATGCAAGTTTGGTATCATTTTTCCAGAAGGTATCTATACCACTTAGAGAAAATATTGATACCCTAGTGTCAGTATCGATACCTACATAACAGTTTTGAGATTTTGTTAAATGAACATTATGCATGTTTAATTATTATTATAAGACTATTTGATGTATGGTTAGCATGTAACATTCATAAATAACAAGTATAATTGACTTAAAACCTATATGAATACTAAGGTGGACTATGCTTCGTTTTAATTGAACTTTTACTTGTTGTATATGACATAATTGACTTAAAACCTATATGAATACTAAGAAGGATTATGCTTCGTTTATATTGAACTTTTACTTGTTGTATATGACATAAGACGGTGGTGTGGCATCCCATATTCGGGCTTGATGACCAGACTGGGTATAGGGTGTTACATATCTTGAGTGTTCATAGTGTTTGCGAATGTCTAAGAAGTTTTAAAGTATATCTACAGTTTTCATGCAAAAGTTCAAACATTAGTCTTTATTCATAATCTAAAGTTTACTGTATATCTAAAATTTTAATAGTAGCTAACGTAGGACTGACATCGAGTCTCGGTTTTAATTTCTAAAAGAAAATCAATTTTCCAAAAAATTATGGCATGGTTTTCCCCAAAATACCCCTTTGATGCATGCATGTGTATTCAATTTTTTACGATCCGAGTTTAAAAAACCTAGGCTTTGATACCACTAAATGTAACCTCTCCAATCCGGCCTAGACGTTAGACCCGAATTCGAAAGATTACATTAGCCACGGAGATGGCCTAGTAGGGTTATAAAAACAATCATCTTTAAAACATTATTAATTTAGTAGAAAATTTAGTTATAAACCATTTTATTATTCATCAAAGTTTTAACTCTAAATAGCAGCAGAAAAGTGATCAGTTTATTTTTAGTAAAAATCGGGGTTCATGCATACTAATCAATGAACATAATATAATGTTCTAATAATTAAATGTCATCCAAAATAAATTAAAATCAAATCATGAGTCCTATGCCATAGTTCAAAATAAAATAATACAGTTCTTGAGTAAAATAGTAATATTAAAATACTTTAATAAAAAAATCATTCCGAGTCGAGAACCTCCAGATGTTACGTCTACGTCCTAACTTTGTTAGTTATCTGTAAGGATGAAAATTTAAGAGGGAGTGAGCTATGAAGCTCAGTGTGATTCCATTCATAAGAAAATCGGTGCAAATAGTTGATAAGATGTATGAGATAATATTGCATAAAATAATCACAATCAGAGAACAACTCAGAGTATCAATTTTCAATACAACCATCATAAATACATATCAAAACTCACTTTAACATTTATTAGGGTAACAATTTTTTAGAATTTCCCACAATATACATATAAATATCCATGCATAATTATAACATAATAGAATTTCCAGATTTGTATGCTCATAATTTTTAAGATGCCATATAGTTTCAGTTTTTAACAGAATAGATCCTACCCCACTACTACACACAATAATGGGAATTCCCCTGAACTCCTTTCTCCAACACACTGGGATGTGGATAAACCACTATTGGTTCACAGATAATAACTATTATTTGGCTATAGACTAACAACAAATCCTCGCAGATGGAATTTGCCTTTAGCTGTGGATTCACAGTAAAAAGTCTTGTAGATGAAACCTGCTTTTGGCTGTAGATTTTACAGCATAACCCGTAGTTAGAATCTACCTTTGGCTGTGGATACATAGAAGTATTCGTAGATGAAATTTGCCTTTGTCTATGGGTACACAGCGAAATAGATAAATGCAGATAAACTGCTAGGCTTCCTTTGCTCACATCGTCCTATCCCATGCAATGCAATGCGACATATTTAATACATATCACATATGATAACATTTAATGTACTAACACATGGCAAATTAGTAGCAAAAATCATGTTTTTCATGTATTCGAATTGATAGTAACATAGGGCATGTTGTTCATACAATTGCAAATGTATAGATACAATTGTCATATATATGATTCATAATTCATGCAATGACATATAAATATGATATCAATTTCATCAAGTAAGGAATGTATTCTAACAAGTTTCTTATTATTAGGGGCTTAATTGCACAAAATTAAACATCAAAATTGTTTGAGTTTCAGTTAGGGACTAATATGAACAAATCTTAAAAATTTTGGGTCAAAACTATAAATTCTAAGTTACAAGGGACACACGGCTATGTGACCTGACCATGTGGGAAGCCTTGAACTGTGTGGATGGGGTACACGACCGTGTGGCTAGGCCTTGTGATAGACTGTGATCGTGTGGCATTCGTAAAATCAACCTACAAGGGAGACACGACCGTATGGTAGGCCATGTGGGGAGGTTCAGGTCATGTGCGATTTGAACTCCTAGGGTTTTAGGGTGGACATAATCTTTTGAGGGGGTCGTGTGGTCCACACGGATGGCTCACATGCTCGTGTGGCTTTATTCTAGGCTCGATTTTGCCTCGATTTACTCATAAAAGAATACACACCTATCACTAGGGTCTCGAATGATGACCCTCATGCCCAAATCTGATATGGAGTACCAACAACAAGTCTTTCAACCGAAAATAGGCAAGAATTAATAATGGTTTTCAAGAATAGTCAAGATTTAGGGAGATATTGGCAAGATTCATAAAAGATCATTTAATCAATCTTAAAATTAACGTGAACAGAAATTCTACAGGCATTTTGAGATCTAAACGTCAAAATTGGAATGTCTTTACCAATTTTTGGTACTGTTAGAGACGAGATTTGATGGTGTTAAGCTAAACTAATAAGAAGAACGATTGAAAGAAGATCAATTTTGTATTTGGGATCAAAATAAAATTTTCAGCAATGAAAGAAAAATATTTACAAAGGAGAAGATGAAAAAGAAAAGGGGGAAGAAATAGGGAAAAAAAGAAAGTAAAATTTTAGTTCAATTGGAAAAAGAAAACTAGAGTTCTGTTTTCATTTAAAGAAGAGATTAAATACCTAGGGTTTTTAAAATTTGAGGGACTATTTGGGTAATTAACCCTTCTTGCTGAAATTAAAAAAGGGAAAGAAAATGGGGGATGAGTTTGGCACGATTTGAACCTTGGAAGTAAGAGAGAAAGTGCAAAGGCTTAACCATTTGGGCTACTACCTATTCTTGACATGTTTTTACTCCATTTAATATATATTCTAGGGGGATTTTCATTTTAGTTTGCTGAAAAATTAAAACAAAGTACTGGGAGATGAGTGGATTGAACCTAGGATCTCTAGCAAACATTATGTCAAACTAAGGTAGCTAGCATGCTTTGGTGAAAATAAGGTAAGCATAGTGTTTTTTTATTTGAACTTACTAGCCATTCTTCATGCTTACACTAATTGTTTTCTTTCCCTTGTAGATTGCCACATTGGGAAACTTGTCAAGCCAAATCATCTCAAAGCTTACACTATCATTGAATCGGTAGTAATATGCTTATTTTGAGTTTATGGTTGTGGCATGTATATAAGGGTCTTTAGTGTGTACTTGGACATTTTGGAGTGGTTTTCTACTTGGTAAATATGGTGAAGATTGAGTTGAATGTTTGGCTTAGTATATAATTTATAGATGCATATTTGGTCATGTTGATACTAAGAAAATGGCTTTTGAATGGTTTAACATGTTAAGGTTTGAAATTGGACTATTTGAATTAGCTAGATTGGTTGATGTATTAAAAGGGTAAGTTGAATGTGGAACATGATGTATAACTTGGAGTATGTATGTGTAATTCAAGCCAAGACCATTGCATTGCTTTACTCCTAGAATGGTAGACGAAACATGATTGAATAGGTAAATGACATGCTTTGAAAATGTATAGTTGATATAAAAATTCATATGCTAAAGTTTTGAATAGTTGGATTGTTGATATTGAATGATTAATTAGGTTAAACTCATGTTTGAATTAGGTTGGATTGGAATGGTTAGGTAACTTCGTTGGAATGAAATGGTATGGATTTGAATTTTTTTAATGGTATAAGAATGTATGAATCATTTAGATTGTGTTGCAAATTGTTGAATGACAACCAAAATGGTGTTTTTGTAAAAACAAGGGCCTTTCACCAACTCCCAATGTCACAACGTGATGTCGACAGTGAGTGGCTTCGTGACGTCGATACATATGAAGTCTATTGAGAATGTGAGGTCGCAATGACAGCCCGAGAATTTTCTAAAGTTACAATTTGGTTCTAATTCAAGCTTAGGTTAGCTAAAGAGCTTTTGTAAGTTCGTGTGGGACTCAAGAATGATTGTGTAATATATTATGTAAGTGATGTTAGTTATTTACATGTTTGAATGATCGAATGATGTATATTTGTCTATAATCACTCCGAAAAATTTAATATTTAATATTAATATATATTAATTTGAAAATAAGTATTTTTATAATTTAAGCAATAATTCAAATCTGATTTGAATAACAAATTCTTATTCAAATCTAAGATAAAATTGTCTTTAAAAGCACCATAACAGTTTTTATATTATACTCTAAATTACATTTTGATGTTTCTACTGTCTCTATATGTTAGAAAAGGAATAAAAAAGTCACTCCATTAAATTGCATTTAACAACATTGTCACATCCCAAAAATTGGGTGGAAAGAAATTAAGTTAGTGAAATCACAAGTGGTGGCTTTTGAGTTAAGATTGTGAAAATTATGTTAAGGGAATTAATTCGGTTCAATGGATAAGTGTTGTGTTCGTGTATGATAGGTTCTGGGTTTGAATCATTTTCATTGAATTTGTGCTATTTTTGCCTAAACCTCTATCTTTGAACATTTGGTTTATAAATTATTTTCACTCGATTATTGATAAGAATGAGCTTACTAGTTCAGTGGTAAGACTTTAGCTTACCTAGAGGTCATGTGTTTAAATCCTTGTGTGTGTAAAATGAAAAAAAAATTTTGTTTTGAACTCTGAGGGAATCTGCTAAGTGGTTAGTTATCATATTTAGTGGAGGTTGATAGGACTTAGTGGGTAGGTTTAAAAATAATAATAATAAATGGAGGGATTATATCCTAATTATGCTCCCACTCCCTTATTTTGTCATTTCACGTTTCTATTTTTTTTCTCTCCATCTTGGAGTTTTGTTTCTTTTTATATTAATTTCTTGGAGTTACCGAGAATGCGAGAATGCTTCTTGTCGTCCCTTCTCTGTCATTTTCCCCTTTCTAGTTCTCATTTCACTTTCTTCTTGTCACTTCTTTTTCTGTCACCAGTGATAACTTTAGTTTTTGCTATTTGTTTTTCCTGTTTTATTGTTGTCATTCGAATGTTTTTGCCAAGATAGTCGTTTCTGTTGGGTACTATTGTAGTTGTGTTAATCTGAGCGTGAAGCTGGGGTATTCTTTTTAGGTAAGTGATTTCGCATTCTTTTGTTAATAGTGTCATTGTTACTCTTTTTTATTTCCTGAAAGGCAAGTGAGTAATTATTGTTTTGGTTTTTGATAGAAGAAGAATGTGAAGTGTGCAACAGTTCTCTAGCAGTTTAATTGCGATTTGGAGCTATTGTTGGTGCGAGGGTAAGTAATTATTCGCTATGATAGGGGATTGTTTTTCAGTAATTAAGTTCGTTTGGCGATAGTTATGTCGTATTAATGAGTTGGATTTGGTAAAATCGTGCTAATTAGTCTGTTCTTAATGACAATTTTAGGATCTGGAATTGCGAGTGTGGATTTGACATCAAAATTGATCAGGTGTGTAACGAAAAACTCAAAAATAGCAACTAACGAAAATTCGAAAAACATTATGTTGACGTCACACGGACGTGTGCCAAACCGTGCATGCCACACGAGCTAGGTTAATTGGGCCATGTGGGCCACACGGGCATGTGTGAGGTTGTGTGGGCATGTGTGAAGCTGTGTGGACCACATTAGTGTGTGGGCCACACGAAAATGTGTAAGGCTATGTGGACCACACGGGCTGGCCAATTGGGCCGTGTGGGCTGCACGGACGTGTAGGCTTATTTTTTGAAAATTTCCATCTAGGCCCGTTTTGGTCCATAATACCTATTTAGACTTTCCACAGGGTCCATACTGCAAAATTAAGGTGTGAAAACATGATATCTGTTAATATGCTATCGTAGGTAATATGATTAAGATATGTGAATTAAGTATGCATGATCTAACTATTGTTAATTCTGATGGCATGTATCTGTGCTGCTATGTTGGGTTATGAGCAAATGATTTCTGAATATGTTATTTTGTATTTCTATAAAGCTGCTATATGAGCGTGCATGTGATGTTATGGTGAAACTAATTTGGTTTTGTTGGGTTTGTGATATATTTGTCTGCAAAGCATGTAATCACATGCTTACTGGTTTTTGTTAAAGATATGAATGCATGTTTAACATACTTATCATTCGGTGTCTGTATTTGTATGCCATGTCACATTGTATGGTGTTGGGATAATATGGTATGGAGGAAGTTCTGGCTGTTTAATGATCTACTCTATCTGGTGGTTTAACCACATACTTTTGCTATGGTAGCTTGGCTGCAATATAATGGCTCGACCGCATATATATGATCTGGCAGTTTTAACTGCAGCTCTGGTGGCAATGTCCACAATTATCTGTTGGTGTGATTTGGTTTTACGAGTTTTGGGGAACTCTATTTTGGTGTGTAGCAGAGTTGGGTAGGAAGTTTTCTAAAAAATCTACATTATGATTTCTGAAAAATATTGCATTGACATAATCATGCATTCTCAGTTCTGCTCAATTGCTCGTGATGTATTTCTTTGTGATATTCTTATTTGTATATTGTGATATGTGTGTTCTATGTTTGAGTTTCGTTATACACTGGGCTCTATATCTCACCCTTTTTTATTTATTATTTCTGACTTTTCAAGTTATCAGTAAATTTAGAATCAAATGGCGTTCGGGAGCTCGAATTGTTTTTTCAGTTAATTAAAATAAGGTGGTTTTTGTAATTAACTATTTTGGGACTATAATTCTATTTTTAGCTAAGTTTTGGTTTGTGTTTCGTTCGACGACTTTTGTTATTTTAACATTAAACTGTGAAATCATTCAAGTATAACAAATTAAAACTCGGTTTTTAATTAAAACTCTAGAAGCTTTCCATTGCAAAATTAAGTAATCGTTTAAGTATTTTTCTGTAAATAACAAATAGTTTAAAACGAGCGTTTGCTTTTGAACTGAAAACAATTTGTCGGAACTAATACTTTCAAAATATGAGATTTCAGAATCAAATTCTAGGTTAAAAATAATTGTTTCCGAACATAAGTTTTTTTTTTAAAACATTTGTTAGAGTTGTACCAAAATTTATGTTTTCGAAACGTACACTAAGTTTGATTGAATCAAAGTTTTTTTTAAAAGAAAAGTTAATATAATTCCTTAAGATCTGGTGCTTATGTTTAGGCCGGATTTAGGGTGTCACAAACATTATTTTATCTAAGAATTATGTTGCTCTGTTATCTAATTACATCCATTTTTCAATAGAGTACAACATATTAAATACTTTTTCCAACCAAATTGGAATAAAGCATGGTCAAAATTGGAATAAACAATGCAATAAAGCGCAAAATTTTGAAAATGAAAAATAAAAATAGTCGTGAAAATTGACTTTGCGAAAGTTTGTGTTCATAAGGGTTTTTAAAAGCTTGGTTTCGAAATACTTTATCACAAATTGAAAAGAAAAAGTAACAATTTATCACAAAACTTCAATAAAATAATCAAACGAAACTTTTTAAATTGTAATTAGTTTACGAATTTGTCGTATAAGAAAGTCCAAAAATTGTTTTTGAATGCTGTTTTGATAGTGATAGGTGTTGTGGATCAACATGGAATAAGAATTAATTATTATTGGTCAATTTTTATTTTGGAATAAGATATAAATGTTTGAAAGGTACCATGAAGTATATTTAATTACTCTCTCTTTTTATTAAAATGGTAGACCCATGTAAATATTTTAAAAAAAAATTAAAAGATAGACCGTTTAAATTGTATTAAATTCTTGGTTAAATGTTTAAATTAGAGTTAAATTTTCATACAGAAGGGCTAAATCTTTTGGAATGTTGAAATAAAAGTTAACTATTTTTAGAAGTAATAAAATAATCAAATAAAAGTCAAATTTTTTTGAAAATGTTTAATTATTATCCGTCATGTATCAAAATTTGTTTTTGTTTTATTTTATTCTTTTATTAATATTTTATTCAACAATCATGGGTTATATTTTAAATATGTTAGCATTGATCTTTTTTTGTACTATAAATTTAATATTTATTTAAACACATTTATCAATTGACATGAGTATTGTTGCTAATGCAATGACGTGGGTTTAAGTGTGCTGAAGTTCATTATCCTCTAATTTCTGAGTTGGGGAAATGTTATAGGTAATTATAAACATTGTGTCAAAAAAAGCTTATATGATTAATTATTCAAAAAAAAAAAACGACTTGTATTTAAATACAAAACTCTTGAAAGGTTTAACGTCAATTTAAATATTTAACCTAAATTGTTAATCTATTGTCACCAAACTTTGAAGCGAGTGCTTCCAAATGTAGTTGCAATTGTTTCAAAGTGTTGGTCTAATATTTAAAAATGTGTGAATAAAAAGTTGAGGCATTATAGAACATATAAGAATTAAATATGACATAGTTTGTTCGAATTCAACTANTTTTTTTTTTTTAAGAACAAAACAAAAATCAATACTTTTTTTAAAGAGGGAATGATCTTTCCTTGAGAGGAATCAATTACTTAGTACATAATTTGGGTTGACTCGTAAGCTGTGTGTCTTAAATGTTGAGCCGAGTCAAACTCTATTGTTAAATATCTATACTTATTATAAAACAGTAATGTAGTACACATTATCAATAAATTATATTAAATTACTTTATCAATAAATAAAATAATAAAATATTTAACAACTTATAAATAAATACTCATAAATTTATTTAATTATAATTATAATTAATTATAGCTAATGTGGTGACTGATTTACTAAGCCAGAAAACTTTGTTTTGCTCTAAAAGCTATGAACACTCTCATGACTTGAGAATGTGACGATTATATTTATAGTTAGTTGAATTATGCACTTTTGAGATTGTCATATTACATGATATGTCATTATCTATTAATTCAGACCAAGACCTAAGATTTACCTCCAGATTTTGAGATAAATTACATGAATTTCTAGGCAAGAAATTGAATTTCAGTACAACGTTTCATTCTCAAACTAACGGACAATTAGAATGGGTGATTCAGATACTAGAAGATGAGTTGCAGTGTTGTACAATTGAATTCGTAAACAACTAAGAGAAATTCTACCATTAACATAGTTTGCATATGATTATAGTTATTAGTTGAATACTAAATGGTACTATACGAGGCTTTATGTGGATGTAAATACAGAATTCCTCCGTGTTGATCAAAGTTGAACGATAAGAAACTAACATGATTGATTTGATATGTGAGACAGAAGAATATGTTCGGTTTATTTGAGATTGCTTGAAACCTACCTCAAACCGTCAAAAATCTTATGTTGAGCTGCAAAGAAAAGATTTTGAATTTTAATGTGGTGATAAAGTGTTTCTGAAAATTTCATCTTGGAAGAAAGTTCTACGTTTTAACAGAAAAAGAAAGCTCAATCTGAGATTTATAAGGTTGTATGAGATTTCTAAGAGGATTGGTCTTATGCCTTGACCTTTTCTCAGGAAAAAATTAGAGGACAAAATTTCTTAAGGTGAGAGAGTTGTAACAACCCGAAATTCAGTGGTGTCGAAAATTCAGTTTTGAAACCCCATTTTTTGACGATTGAGTTCATAAATATTATTAATTAATATTTATGAGTTTATTATAGTGTTATATTGATTTTGGTCCAATAATTTTATTGAATGGATAGTTAATTATGGTACAAATGTAACGACCCTAAAGACAGTGGTGTTGAAAAATAAGGTATCGGGACCTCATTTCTATAAATCGAGCCTGTTAATATTTTTATTAAATATTTATGGAGTTATTGTATAGGTTAATTGAATTTGAATAAGTAAATTTATCGAATTAGTGATTAACTAATATATAAGGACTAAATTGTAAAAGTGGTAAAAGTTAATCACTTTGGATTTTTAAGCAATTGGATGACCAATTACTATTATGTTGACAGATAGTGGAAGACATTGTACAACCAATAATGTTATTAACTTAATTAAGATTAATAATTTAGATTTATTAAGCTAATTTTAGTTAATTAACAAATTAATTAAAGTACATAAAGTAAAAACTAAAAGAATCAAAAGCCAAATTCTCTTCCTATCGTCTTCCTCACTGAATAAGAAGAAAAAAAAATAATGGTTTGAGTTTTGAACTCTTTTCCCTTCAAATTGGTAAGTTTACAAGCCTGGTTTTCGTAATTTTTATGCTTTTGAGGTCTAGAAGAGCTTGATTTAGCTAACACGTGTATTAATTTGTAAAACTATTAAAGTTTTCAAAAGTTTTCATTTTTGATCTCTTTAAGCTTTTAGTGTCAAATGGTTAGATTTTAAGCTTGACTTTTAAAAATGACTAATTTCGAAAAGAGATTTTGTTATTTTTCCATAAAGGACTAAAGTGTAAAATTTGTTAATAGTCAGATGAAAATTCTATAATTTGTGCTTCTATTGATTTAGATAAGGATGGGTTTGAGATCGATTTCAAAATTGAAGATCAAATTTGTAAGTTATGACAATTTCATTTTTAGGGACTAAATTGAATAAAATGTGAAACTTTCGGGAACTTTTTAAAATGAAAATTTAAATGTCATATGCATATAATTAGTTGTTATAAGTCAGTTGGGAGTGATAAATTGAAATTAATTATCATATAGATCAAGATTTGAATCAAGTAGAGGATAACCAAGGAAAAGGGAAAATTACTGATTAATCCTTGCAGTTCAACTTGTCTGTCGATTTTGTCAAGTAAGTTCATATGGTACAATCATATTGAAATTTTTATATAACTGAATTATGTATACTTTGAAATTCTTTACGATTTAGTACGAAAGCTGAAATATGGACTAATTTGTAATGTATTGCAAATGTGATAATTATAAACTTGTATGAAGTACTAAAGGGACATGAAATGTGTTATAGCAGATGATATGTACACGATCATTCTATAGTGATATAAATGTTACGAATTCAGTATTAACGCCTGCATGAACTTAGTAAACTATTAGGATACGATTGGCATGTCAATAGGGTTAGTTGCGCGCTTGTACAAATTTACACTTCGGTGCCTCTGTACAGCACTATGGTGCTTTCTTGTGTGGTGTAGTTACCAAAGTATCTAAATTTATTTATTAGTGTTCATCGGGCTACTTGATTAATAGAAAAATGGAAATGATTATTAAATGTTATGAGACTATGTCTAAAGAGTTATATGATGAATAAATTATATGAATGGTATTGAATTGGTATAATCAGGGGAGAAGCCAGAATAATTGTTTAGGGGGGCAAATGAAATTTTAATTTTTTATAGTCTATATCTTTATAACTTTTAAAGGATTAAACCGAATTTTTATAATTTTAGGGGGCCAAAGTGCAATTTTACCTTTACTAATTTAAAATTTTTAAAAAAATTTATAGGGCCTAAATGGCAATTTTTCATTTTAGGGGGGTCAGGGCCCATGCCAGCCCCCCTAGAATCACCTCTGGGTATAATGTATGTGTATAGTAATATCTTGAATGATATATTACTTGCGATAACGCTATATAACTCGATTATTCGTGGAGCTCACCTTATTCTTGTGAAATGCTATGCTAGGTTTACTATATTGATCCATTAATTTGAAATGTATAATTTGTATGTTAAGGCATGTTAGCATTTATTTCATATGAACTTACTAAGTATTCAAAATGCTTAGTTTTTTTTTTCCTACTCTATAGATTTTGGTTTGTGAATTCATCGATCGGATCATTACGAAGCCCACACTATTCCTCCATCAACTTGATAGGCTATTTTCTCATTTTAACTTGGTATTGTGGCATGTACATAGATGTTATTATATGTGTCTACCTTGTTTGCATAGTTTTATTTGAACTTGGATAATGTTTGAATTATGGTATATGTTGATGTGGAATAGTTTGAAAGTTTGAAAGTATAAACTGAGTTTGACTAAGTGTTATTGGTATGTTTTGGTGCCTATTGAGGCATGTTGGTTAGCTGATTGGAAAATGTTAAATGGTATGATTGAATGAGAACTTGAAATGGATTTATGGCATGGTTAAGTAGATTGAATTAGTACTTGTTTTGATATGTTTTGAATTGGTAATGGCTAAATGCATTGATAGATATGTTGTTTTGGATGACTTGATAGTAAGAAACATGGGTTTTAGTGTTTTGACTAAGTGGTTGATTATGGTAGATACCTAAATAAGGTATGTTGTATGGTTGAATGGTGTTAATGAATGAATGATGAAATGGTAACATGTTTGGAATGAGTAGTGATGTATTTTTGAATGATTATGAATTCATAGGTTTAAATGACATGCTTAAGTGTCTAATTGGTGCAAACTAGTTTGATGGCTATGAGATGGTAAAATGGATGTTTGTTATATGCTTTAAATTGATTTTATGCAGGATATAAGTGTGCATTATGCATTAATTGTGCTAATGGTTTGACTTGACATGAAATAGGTACTAATGGTATAAAATGTACCAAAAAAAAAGTCCACACCGAGATGAGAAACTCTCTTCATCACAACGTCGACAGACAATTTGTAACATCCCAACGTCGAGTGGTCGTATGTCGCGACAAGACAAACTATTTGGCGACGTCACGACGTCAACCCTGGATTTTCAAAACTTTACAAATTTGTCCTAATTCATGCTCGGGTCAATAAAAGAGCTTTTTTAAGCTCGATTAAGGCTCAGATATGGTTGTGAATCGTATTATGAACGTGTTTAATTCGTATTATGAATGTGTTTAAGTCATAAATGTTTGTTTGATTGATATATTTACTATATTCTACCAGAAGTTACTCTGATAATGGATGTGAGATCTCATAACTTGGACTCACCTATCGGGTGGGGCGAGGGGTGTTACATTTTTATTTAAAATGGGTATTTTAGTTCCTGCACTATTAAAATGCAAGCAATTTGATAAAATTGTTAATATTTATCACGGAAACCATCCAAACGGATGATGTTGTACATGACTTTCAGTAAATGATAATATACCATTGACTATACTAACGTGGTATTTATTAAATATTAATATTTAAATATGATCTGAAAATTTAAATATGACATGGTATTTATTAATTTTCTTTTCTCACTATCCCTACGAAATGCTACTTTAAATACATTTTAAGATAAATATATTTATAGGTTTTCAGTGTAATATAATATATGAATAACTTATCAACTATTCTATTATCAAATACCTTTTGCAAGTCTTTAACAATTATGCTCCTTAAAAATAAAAATCTTGTGGGGATGAGTTTGGTCCAAAAGAACGATCAAAAGATATAAAGATATAAAGATTGTAAGAAGCAGTAAGTATGAAATAGTGACGCCATGTCATCTGTATACCTTTCCAATAATTTAATGACATGTCAGTTAATTTTTACATGTCATTCGCACCTCATTTAATTAATTTTTTAACCATAAATCCCTAAAATCCCAATTATGTTGTTAATTTTTTAAAAATCTTTAAAATCCTATTTCATTTACCTACTCATTCTTTGTATCCCCATTTCACCAATTTCTTCGTTGATTTCATATCACCATTCATAGAAATCTTGGTCGGGTTCATAACACTATTCACAAATCTCATCGTTCGATTCTCTATTGTTTACAACACTTTTTTGCTAATCATAGGTATGAGTTGATTGAATTTTTAATTTCTTTTCGTTTTTTTTAGCAAGCATGATATTTGCTTATTTTTGGTACGATATTTCTTCATTTTTAGGGGTTTTATCTATTCTTGATATTACTCATTCGCCAATTATAGGTATGGGTTCATTCAATTTTTAATGTTATTTCATTTGGGAGTATTCATTTGACAATCATGAGTATGGGTTCATTCAATTTTTGGATTTAGGGTTCATGAATTTTCCAATCACAAATTTGTTGTATTGAAGTAAACATACGTTCATTGGTGTTTTTTGGGATTTCTCCATTCTCCGTGGCTGATATTTTTGTTGGAACAGAAAAGCTGATAAACAAAGAGAGAAGCAACCATTGCTGCAAACTAGCAAAAATGAATTCTTTGGTTGTTTTGATTATTATAACTTAAAAGCCTTAAACCAAACTGATTTTAATTTAAAAGTACCTTATAAAAGAAAAAACTTCAATTGAATTTTGTTTGGTGGGTTTGGTTGTTGTTTCTATGCCATTGGTTCTGCATTATGAAGGGTATGCATCGTAGGGGATTAGCGTAATTGTATGGAGAAGAAGAAACCATTTCCTATGAAAGAAAATAGATTTAAAATTGAAGGATGAGTGATTGGTTTTCAACAGCATGACAATTGCGATATTAGGATTTTATTGAAAAAGTACAAGACTTCATGTATAGGTGATAATTATGATGTTGGCCTCCTTTTGAGAATATATGTTGTGATGCCAAGGATCTTGCTTCAAGAGATGTTGTTCCAAGATCCATGACTATGGAAATTAGGGAAGGTTGTGGTGTAGGTATGATTATCACCTTATTTCATGCATTTTTCTTATGCAGTGTCATCTATGTTTGTCTTGCTTAAGGAGTGTATATGAGGTTACAATATGTACTAAGAGGTATTGTATTATGGTGCTTATGGTTTAGAGTAAATGTGTGGTTGCTTTTATCTAGTATTTCGCGTGAACTTTAGTCTTAATCCCCTGAAGATTTAGGTATCATTTTTCACACTCCTATATGTTGTTGCTTGTACCATAAGAAAGATCTATTGACTTAGTGTGTTATGTGATGTGGACATTTACTCCAATTATATGTAAATATAATATGAATATGTTCACAACTTGGGGATTATTAACTGTGATATTTATATCTATAAGACCTTTGTAGGATCATATCTACCTCCACTTGAATCACTTACCACCAATGGTGCTTAAAGAGAGGCTTCCAAGTATCTCTAACACTGCTATCATTTTTGCTGGTATGGATGTTACAAAGGAGTCCATCCCTTTTTTGCCTATTGTGCATTATAATATGGGTAGAATTCTTATAAAACACAATGGAGAGGTGTGGTATTCAGATGCATATATGTATATTATATGTGGTTGTTTTTAGTTTTTAGTTTTTATGTATATGGGTATGTAGTCGAGGAGGTTTAATGGAATTTAATTGTGTTATTCATTTTAGAGACACACAAAACAAATGCGTATTATATATGAGTACTTTTTTTTAGAATTTACACAAGACAAATGCGCATTATATATGAGTGTTTTCTTTTTGAGAACTTTTTTTTGCAAAGTATGAAAAAATATTAAAATTTCTAGTTGTGTCGTTTTCAAAACTAACATTGAATTACCAAAACAATATACTTACAAAAATATTGATTGAACTTCTTCCATATTAAATAATAACTAAAAAAAATACAAGATAGCACTATTAAAACCATATAATACTATTATTCTCAAAACATTATATAATTACAAATAACAATAAAATTGAAGTCGTTCTCATAAATTATCATCAGTCTTTTTGAGATTCTAAACCATTTGAGAAATATTCATGTATTGACAGTATTATATTGTTAGATAAACCCTTAAATTATACATATAATAATTTCATCCAATATAAGTAAAAACATATTACTTGAGTCTTGAATAGCGATGGATCATTATTTTCCAACATTTTAGCATAACTCATGTTAGATGAAGAATTGAACCTCCAAATTGAAGAAAAATCCTAAATAAAAATATTTTCACAGTACATGTACTTAAGTATTTACGGCTTTTGACATTTAAAAAGAATAATGCATTCAATCAATACCTGTAGAGGATGAAAAAAATGGTTATAGTAGTTTGGAGTCATTAACATTGAAATTTGATGATAAAAAGGATAAACAACAATTATTTGTTAAAATCAAATATGAAAAGATGCAAATTAAAGTATAGTAAAGCAAAACTTAACTGTTTCTTTATTTTTTCATTAAAATAAAGACATAAATCAATTAAATAACATAACAAATAGATGCAAATATAATACTAAAGGAAAGCATACTCACTTGATATTTTCTCCGTATCTTTTGAAACTTGAGAGTTCATTGCTTTCTTTGTTTTTTTCTTTTGATTTTGCTCGAATTGGCTTTTCATTCGAGAATTTCTTGAACACTTTGTTTTGGCACATACAGGATCAAACATTGATTTTTCACTTAATCTCCCATTAGCATGATTGATAGCATCTTGAAAAGATGTATGCTTTGAAATTTCTGAATCTTTAGCTTTTTGCATAATTGCCATCTCCTTTTCAACTAACTGCAATGCCTCAAATAGTTTTTCTTTGATAATTTGAGTACACTTAGGAGTCAATGAACATTTTTCAAAAAGGTTGTAACCGATATGATTCAACTCATTGAGGCACAATAAACAACTAGATTTTTCTTCATGTGCTGATGAGGCTCTAAAATCACTTGCCAACAACGACTTTGTTTTTTTGTCCATCTCCTAAGTATATATTTTTCGAGTATCTCTTTAATGTTATTCATAAGATGAACCCGTAAAGCATGAAAACAAAGTAATCCAAGACTTTCAAACATATTACAACTACATGAGACAATGTTATTTGAAACATCAAACTCCACACAGTAAATTCTTTCACGTCCGTCTTCAGTCACATGTTATAAAGAAAAATTTTCGATGTTACTAACTTCAACTCAATTCAAGCCTATGCAATCCATCAATTCATCTTTAAACATTTTAAACATAGCAAGAGTGTAAACATCGGATGCATGCTTCAAAATCCTACGTTCATTAACTTTTTTTAGTGCCCCATTTTTGCATTGAAAATCTTGATTTAACTCTATTTGGCGAAATTTTTTGCCTTTTCCTCATAATGTTGTATAACCTGAATAAGAAACAAAGAGAAATTCATAATCTAATGTAATATGTTGTTCATACTCTCACTTCTTTGAGTGGATCTAATCTGAGCCGAAAAGCGTGATCTTCAAGTTCAAAATTTTCAATCATGGTAGCCCAACTTGATTCAAGTTTTTTTTTCACTTTCACATTCACAAAAGCATTTATTAAATTTTGTTTTGAACTCTGCATTGGCAAAACGACTAGCAAGATGTTGTTTAGCATTAGTTGAAATGTGCCACATGCATAATCTATGAGAAGATTTTGGGAGCACAATCTCTATTACTTTCATCATCGCTTGATCTTGATTAGTAAAAGTACTCTTCGGTTTTCAATGGCACGTGGCTTCTAAAAATGTTTCAAATAGCCAAGTAAATGACTCAGTGGTTTCATCAGATAAAAAAACACAACCGAAAAAAATAGTATTCTAGTGATTGTTGATTCTGAGCACAAACAAAATTATACTTATTGGTTCTATATGTGGTATCAAACACAATAACATCTCCAAAATAATTGTAATCCAATTTTGATCTTTCATCTCTCCAAAAAAAATTAGCTAGTTGATTATTCTGGTCCACTTCCATTGAATGGAAAAACATAGGGTCTCGGCTTCCTTATATTTGAAAAAAATAATAATGCTTTGTGCATCCCCTGCTTCAATCATTTTCTCTCTCTTAATTCGTAAGAAATTATGACAATCTCATTTGCTAAATGTAATATTTTCAAACCCAATCTTCTTCTTGAGAAATGAATATGAACTTGTTTGTTTGATTCCTGTAGCAACCATTGAACGAATAACATCTGCATGTCCTTCCAAAATTTTTCTTCTTGATCTTAAATTAATTCTTTCTTTTGAAGTTGCTAAGTGTTAATTATGATAATCATTAAAGTAAGAAACAATCCAAAGACTTTTTTCTATTGTAAAACGAATTTTAGCTTGACAACCTGTCATTGTCTCTAGACGATTAAATTTTTTTCACTTTGCCAACATCTTCGTATTTATGATGTAACACCCCAGAATTTTAATTTTTGTTCTTGCGAAGGTGTGACACAATGGTGTATCTGCTTCAGTGGTTAAGTGTTTTGGTATGTGAGAGGTCCCAAGTTCAAGCCAGGACTTGGGCAAATTTTGGTATTTTTATGAATAAGTCCTATCTTTGATTAGTTGGCTTTTAAGTAAAAGTTGGCAAATAATTAGCAGAATGGGTCTGTTGGTTTAGTGGATAAGTGGAATGTTGGTGTGAAGGAGGTCTTGTGTTCAATTCTCTGTGATGGTGTGGAGACAGTATTTTTGCTCCAATT
>JABFAF010277669.1:0-27734 GCA_013677275.1 Gossypium schwendimanii | reverse complement strand
GATTTCTTCCATTCATTGTCAAACTGGGTGGATTACATAGAGGTCGAAATCATCAAAGGTTGCTGCTTGGTTCGATAATAGATAAGAATTCTCATTGTCGAGGCATCGTTGTCTACTCAGATTGAAGTTTCAGTAATTTGGAAACCATTATTTGACCCCGATTCATTCCTCACACATGGATCCATGGGTTGAATCACTGGAATTATTATTTTTATTAATTTTTGCTGCGCCGTGGGGGTACCGACATTCCAACAGAGACACCATTTGAGACTCTAAAGTAGATAGCCTAGAGTTCATGTCTTCCCTATGAGATCAAACCTCTTCTTGAAAACCTCGAACACTGTTGCGCAAAGAATGGATAGCATCGAGTATGGTGCTATTAACCTCGAAAGAGGGTTACCAGCATGTGGAGAAGAAGTAGCTGGAAGAGCGGGCTCGGGGGCTAGAACACCTTCAAAAACAGCGTCGATGTCATCATTTTCATTATCCACCGGATGATCGCTCTTAATCCAATATCAGTGTTGGCATCGAAATGGTATCCCGTATGATGATGGGCCCTATAACTAATTGGTTGGTTTGAGGTAACGGGGGTGCCTCCATGGGTACCAATACCTAATTGCCTAAAAACGTATGACCAATACGTGTCATGAGGAAGAGTGACATTTGTATTCATCCCCTTTCCAATAGCTTTAGTAATGTCATTGAACATTATTAGGGCAAGGTCGGGACTCCTATCAGATTTAAAGTAATCGAGCAACCAATAATCGGTGTTTCGAAGCTTGGCATGCTTTTTAATAGGTCTAAGGTTCCAAGTGAGAATTAAATGGCGGACACGATCATGAAGATTAAGTTTGGATCTTGATTTGGATTGGATAAAAAGTGCAGGATTAATATGACATTTTTTATCAGAGTTACCTTTGAGAGGCAAATGAAGATAATCGCCAAACTCTTCGATAGTAAGGTGTACAGGGGTATTCATTAAAAACGAGGTGATGGATAAAATGGTGTCGTTAGACTCATCATGTTCAAGTTTGGCATTTCAAAAGAAAGCACAAACAAAATTAAGGTAAGTCGATGAAGAAATACTTAAAAATTCCATCCAACCCCAAATTTGTAAAATAGGGTGATAAGGAAAATTAATAGCCTCTAACATGGCTAAATCCAGTTTTCTAGACTCCCAAACCCTTTTTGAAGCAAAAATGTAAGTTAAAACGAGATAGAGAGTTTAAGTTTTGAAAAAATTGGTTAAAGGATGACTCCAACTCTCCAGATGTATGAGAGGATGATGTACGGGTTCTAGGACTTTTCTTAGGGGCCATATTAGCTAGGAAGACACTTAGAAGCACTAAAACTCAATGGAAAACTCTTTAGGGAATTTTAACAAATACATGGTCTGCAAGGGTTTTGGGTGAAAGAGTTATGAAAACCTTTAAGAATAGGTGACCTCCTGTAAAAAAACATGATATTTGGAGTTCATAACAACAAGAAGCGCTATTTCAACCTACATTTTATAAAATTAACAAATTGAAAGAGGTAGGTTTTTACCACAAAAGTGTTGAAATAGGTAAAATCTTCAAGCAATGTTGAACAAATCTTGAGGAAATGAGGTTTGAAGATGATAAAAGACCAAGATTTGTCAAAAAAAAATGAAGAAATTTAAAAAACACTGCATAAGATTTGAGAGGATTTCAATAGAGGAAAAGTTTTAGGTTTTGAATGTGTTAGAAAACTGGTGCAGGTACGTAAAAATAGCCCATGGTATCGATATTTTTCCATGAGTATCGCTATTTTAAAAATATCGATACTTTTAAAATATTATCAATACCAATTTGAGATTATGTTTTCCAAGTGCAGTCAAAAATGTAAAATCAAGACTATTGAGTTTTTAGAAGTTCTAAGGGTCCTAAAATGACTCTAAAGGCATCCCTATATGTTTTATATGCATGAAAATACAATATACAAGCATAATGCATATAAATTATAATTCAATAAGTGCAAAAACAAGATAAAACCAATTTAAGCTAGATAAATAAGGTTAAAATATATCAACTTCTCATATAAAACTCCCCTTATCTTTTTACATATAATAGCCATGAATATCATACTTGTCAAGCTTTTTGCACAAAAAAAAAGTACATGAAGAAAAAAATTAACACAAAGTCAAGGCAAGGTGGTGAAACCTAGTTCTCTCCTAAGTGTCCTGTAACACCCCAAACACGGCCCAAACGTTATGGCCAAATCTGGCGTGTCACATCAAAGCGTCAATCAAAACTAAGTTTTCATTAAAGGCACGGCCCAAACGTTATGGCCAAATCTGGCGTGTCACATCAAAGCGTCAATCAAAACTAAGTTTGTCATTAAAGGTTCATTTCTATGTTTAAATCCTTTTTCTCGAGTTTATCAAATCATCTCGTAAAAAATGATTACTTAATGTCTGGCATTGATAATTTAGGTTATTCCAATCACGGAAACTACTAAAGTTTGAAATGTAAAAACGTCTATTTTATAGTGTTTTTAGAAAATAGTTGTTAATTTTAAAAATTCGTGTTTATTAGTTTTAAAGAAGGAAAACTAAAGCCCTTTTAACAGAATTAAAACCCAAACTATAAAATTCAAATAAAAAGGCTACAGCAGAGCGTCAGCGGTCGTGTGGCCACCTCCGAGTCTGTCGCGGCTCCAAATCACCTAAGGCTGGGGATTACTTGTATAGTTAGATAGAAGGGTGAGTTTGCGAAAACTCAGTATGTAATCCCTTATAATACAAACAGTCCAATATACAGTATACAGAAACAGACTGGGCTAGAGCCCATTAACAGAACTAGGTGGACCTAAGCCCATTACAGAATCAGTATCAGATGCAGATATGCAGACAGAAATTCAGCCCAATCCAAGCAATACATCACCCATACCAGCCAACACACCATGTGGGGATAAAATTGACCTACCTAGCCAACACACCAAGCTTAGCACCGATTGCGGCACTAAGTCAATAGAACGGCTTGGCACCGTAGACAGAATAGCTAAAAGCCATAAGTATTGCAGCAACGCTACCAGCTAATAGAATGACCAAAAGACATAAGCAGAAAGGCAGTAAGCCCTGAACAGAACGACTACAAGCCATACACTTCCTCCGTCAATATTAACCCAACCTCATGCAGGATGACATGCCATAGTAACATACGTGAATGCAATATGTCATGCTCAGTATTAGTCATATAACTTTCATACATACATCAGTCAACCTACCACTAGGGGTGTAGCGGTCATTTCATCAGTTAGGGGTAAAATGATAATTTTACCTTAGGGGTATTTTGGTTATTTTACACTTTAATGGTATTTTGGTCATTTAACAACCATTCCGAAGGCCTATAGTTGCCTTGAGCGACACAGATAACCTAAATGGTCATAAAGGTGTAAATGGGCCCCAGCCCATTTAGCCCAAATTCAGCCACGATTATGCGAACTACATAGCCTAGTCTAGTAGTTGTCACTTAATGTGGATTTTATCCGTGTAGGGCCCACGAGCCCATTAGGCCCACACGACCTATTTTAGCCAAACTAGGCCCATAATGGCCCAAGAACACGAGAATGCTCGTGGTGGACTTTACAGTCTAACACCATGTTTCGTGGGCTCGATTCACCGCACTAGTGTTCACACGCCCATGTGGCCTCAATCATTGTATTTCTGGCCTTTCGGCTTTTGCCGATTCACAGAAGAGATAGTGTGAAGACACACACTCTTTCGGCTTTACGACAGTAATCATTTACAGTGTATAGATACAAACTTGATTGCGAAAAGTGAATGACCCACGAGAACTCCAACCTACATTCAATCAAGGCAAACCATTAATCACTTGTCAATCGAGTTAATCGAATCCTAATAAACTTATCAAAAATAGCCTCTACCGAAAATACTTGTCCAACAGATTACCTCTCCATTGACTAGATCAGTCTGTTGTGGTTTACCCACTTGATCTAGAGATTGGTGCAGCCTTCTTGTAGTACCCTGGCAGAAAATCCCGAACAACAGACACTTTACGCTGCTTAAATTTGAGGGCAGGGGCTACATGCCCATTCCCAGCTAGCACCATTCTTGATTCTCCCTCAGAATGGCTACAACTCGCCACCATTGATAACTCTTTATGCAGCATATTATTAGAAACCTCCATTTCCCTTCTAGAGATTTTAGAACCCAAAATTGATGGTGATGGGATCGGTTGGAATAGTTTAGGTATATTCGGCCAAACACAATAGGGAAAGATGATAAACTGAACATACACAAAAAGCCTTATGAAGAATTCGGCTATGATTGGAAGAGAGTGGGAGGCAGAGAAGAAGAAGATGGAGAGTAGGTTCGGTTTAGAAGGGAGGCTGAGAGAAAAAGGATTCAAAAAGAAAAGAAGGAGCAGAACCAAGAGTGAGAGAGGAAAGGGATTTCGGCAAAGCAAAGAAAGAAAAATAACCCAAAAATAAGGTTACCTAATTGGCAATTGTAGGAAGGAGGAAAAGTAGTGGAAATTTTGATCACTTCAATAGCTAAAACGCAAACCCGAAAGGAACCCCGAATTGTAGAAAAATCCCAAAGAACAAAGAATTGTGTTGTGCCAAAAATGCTCCCTCCCTTCCCTTTAGCCGAATTTCACTAAGCCTTAGAGTCCTAATCAGCCACAACACCCTACCAACCTCCTATTTTGAATTTCCTTGATTTTCTCCACAATTCTCTCCAAGACCTATTCAAAATTCACCTTACAGAGTTTCAGTCAAACTCCACCTCTCTCACTACAAAGAAATAAAATAAATAACCCTTTGCATTCCATGAGATTCAAACCCAAACTCTCACAATAGCCATGTCACGCCACCACCACTAGGCCACAAGCTTATTTGTGATGTAAATCTACCACACTTAGTTATAAAGCCTACAATCCAGAATCAAGGTTTACTTAAGAGGAAAAAAAACTAAAATTTTGCTAGAGCCTAGGTTTGATCCCATGACTCCACAAACACTCCTAAACAGACTCAAATTACTTAACCACTGTAGCAGACGTTCATTTATGACATTTTCTTACACACATAAATTTTTATGTGTTCCCATGCTCAAGACCTATTTCCATCTAAGCCCAAATTCAGGGCGTTACATGTCCAAAATCTTTCCTTATCTAAAGGTTTTTTTAAAAATATCAGCTAATTGATTTAAGGTGTTTACATATTCTAGAACTGTTTCACCTTTCTGGACATGATCTCTAATGAAATGATGTCTAATTTCAATGCGTTTAGTTATAGAATGTTGGATGAGATTTTTAGAGACACAAATAGCACTAGTATTGTCACACTTGATAAGAAAGATATCTACATCAATTCCATAGTCCTTAAGTTGTTGTTTCATCCATAAAACTTGAACACAACAACTACCAGTAGAAATATATTCTGCTTCGGTAGTGGAAAATGCAACACTATTTTGTTTCATTGAAAACCATGAAATTAGCATGTTGCCTAAAATTTGACAAGTATTGAAGTTGCTTTTCCTATCTAATTTGGAATCTCCAAAATCCGCATTCGAGAAAGCATGCAAGCTAAAGGATGAGTCTCTAGAATATCAAAGACCTAAATTTGAAGTGTCTCTAAGGTATCTAAAGATTCTCTTAAGGGCATGTAAATGTGATTCCTTAGGACAAGATTGATATCTAGCACACAAGCATACACTAAACATAATGCCGGGTCTACTTGCTATAAGATAAAGAAAATAACCAATCACTGACCTATATAATTTTAAATCAACACATTTACCATTCTCATCTTTATCAAGCTTTGTTGAAGGGCTCATAAGAGTAGCTTGTGGTTTGAAAGTGTCCATCCCAAACTTCTTGAGAATTTCCTTTGTGTTTTTAGCTTGATTTATGAAGATGTCATCCTTTCTTTACTTGATTTTAAGTCCCAAAAATATATTTAGTTCTCCCATCATGCTCATCTCAAACTCCCCTTGCATTAGCTTAGAAAATTCTTGACAAAGAAGATCATTAATAAAACCAAAATTAATATCATCAACATAAATTTGAACTACCAATAAATCTTTGTCTTATCTTCTAATAAAGAGTGTTGTGTCAACCTTCCCTTTATAAAAGCCTTTTTCAATAAGAAAATTTGATAATCTTTCATTCCAAGCTCTAGGATCATGTTTCAAACCACATAAAGCTTTTGAAAGTTTGAAAATATGGTTTGGAAATTTTTGAGCTTCAAAACTGGGTAGTTGTTCAACATACATTTCTTTAGTTATAAAACCATTTAGAAAATAAGTTTTCACATCCATTAGATATAATTTGAAATCATTAAAGAATGAAAAAGCTAAAAGCATTCTCATGGCATCAATCCTAGCTACATGAGCATAAGTTTCATCATAATCTATTCCTTCCTCTTAAGTGTAACCTCAGCAACAAGTCTAGCCTTGTTCCTCACTATGTTACCACTTTCATCTAGCTTGTTCCTAAAAACCCATTGAGTACCAATAGTAGATTTATCACTAGGTTTGTCAACTAGGGTCCATACTTTACTTCTCTCAAATTTATTTAACTCTTCTTGCATAGAAAATATCCAATATTCATCATTTAATGCTTCTTTGATATTTTTAGCCTAAATGCATGAAATAAATGCAACATACTTACAAGTATTTCTAAGAGAAGATCTAGTAATTACCCCTTGGGATGGATCTTCCAAAATCATACCATCTTTCACATAGTTGAACTCTCTTGGATGAGTGACTTCCCTTTCCTCAATTGAAAGTTCTTCTAGAGCATCTTGTGTTTGTTCTTGAATTTTGTCATTAGATGATTGATCCTCTTTATAATTGTTAAAAAATCTTACATTATCATCATCAACACATGAATCCTTTCGAGGAGGAAGATTAAAGTCATAAAAAATAACATGTATAGACTTTTCTACTGCTAAAGTTCTATTTTTAAAAACTCGATAAGCTTTAGTATTTAAAGAATAACCAAGAAAAATTTCTTCATTACTTTTTGCATCAAATTTACTAAGATTATCTTTGCCATATTTAAAACAAAATATTTGCATCCAAAAGGACAAAAATAGCTAATGTTAGGCTTTTTATTTTTTGAAAAGTTCATACAGAGTTTTCTTTAAAATATGCCTAATCATTACTCTATTAACAATATAACAAGCGGTGTTTGTGGCTTCTGTCCAAAAATATTTTGCTAAATTACTTTCATAAAGGATGGTTCTAGCCATTTCTTCTAAAGTTCTATTTTTCATCTCAACAACTCCATTTCATTGAAGGGTTCTAGGTGTAGAAAAAATATGGCTAATTCCATTTGAGTTGCAAAAATTTTGAAAACCAAGATTTTGAAATTTGGTTCCATGGTCACTTCTAACACTAGTGATAGAGTAACCTTTTTCATTTTTATTTAGTTTTAGAATGTGATAAATTCTTCTAAAGCTTCATCTTTAGTACTTAAGAAAAGATCCCAAGTAAACTTAGAAAAGTCATTAACAAGCACAAAATCATATTGTTTTCCACCCAAGCTAGTTGTCCTAATTTGACCAAACAAGTCTATGTGAATTAGTTGAAGAACTCTACTAGTTGATACATCATTAATAGGTTCCAAAGAAACTTTTTTATCAACTATTAGAGTTCTTCAACTAATTCACATGATTGCCATGAGACACAAGTTGGATACTTCTTGAGTTTCTTCATCAGATGAGTCCTCATCACTCCAAGTAGTAACATTGGTCTTGCATTTTTGTTTGGTACACCCTTTCTTCCTCTATTGAGGACAATAAAACTTGATGTGTCCTAGTTTCTTGCACTCATAACAAATGATGAGATCTTTCTCCTTAGTGGATTCAATTTTGAGTCCTTCCTTCTTTTGGAATTGTTTTCCTTTGTTGGACCTCATGAACCTCTTGAATCTTCTTGCAAACATTACTATCTCTTCATCATCATCATAATTACTATAGTCTTCATTCTTCTTACAAGTTTTTATTTGAAGGAAACTCCCACTTTCTTTTGAGCTTCTTTGATTTCTTGTGTATTGTGGTTGATCTTCATTTCATATGTCAACAAGGAACTGATGAGCTCATCAAGGGAGAGTGAGTTAAGATCCTTTGATTCTTCTATTTCCGTCACTTTAGCTTCCTAAAATGTTGGGAGACTATTCAACATCTTCATCACCATCTCCTTGTTGAGACAGGATTTCCTAAGGGCTTTGAGACCACAGATGATGTGGATGAAGCAATCAGACATCTCCTTGATTCCTTTTTCTAGTTTTGCCTTAAACAGCTCATAATCAAGGGTAAGAAGACTTATCTTGAACTCTTTAACTCTACTTGTCTATTCATGGGTGACTTCAAGCTTGTCTCATATTTCTCTTGCATTCTCACACAAGGAGATTCTATTGTACTCATTTAAATCAAGACCACAAAATAGAGTCTGCATAGCTTTTGCATTTAATTGCACCTTCTTGATATCATTATCATCTCATTCACTCTCTTCTTTTGGGACAATAACACCTTCGACCCTATTTATTAGATTGGATGACCCATTAGTAATTATCCTCCAAACTTCATAGTCATTAGCTTGGATGAATAGCTTCATTCTTGTTCTCCAATATGAGTAGTTGGTGACATTGAAGAAAAGAGGCCTCTTGGTGGAATGCCCTTCACCCAATATGGTGGAATTTTGCTCAAATCCCATGAAACAAATTTCTTGACTTGTGGCTTCCATCTTGGATATCTTGAGGATCTTCTCTCTTGGTCGTAAAATCGTCTCTAGAGTTCTAGCTCTGATACAAATTGTTAGCTCAATGAAACTAACCGAAAATGAAAAAAGGAGGGTGAATTAACCTTTAAAAATTTTGGTAAAAGCAAAGCTAAAAATGAAACAACGAACATAAAGAATTTAGAGTGGTTTGACCTCAATTTTCTACTCCACTACCTTAGCTTTCCACCACTAAGGATTTTCCCAAATTCACTAATTTATTCAACCTTTGAGGACAATGTTTAACCTTATAACTCCTTAAGATTTCTACCCCAAATCTTAAGTTACAAACCCTCTCAAAGAGATACAAATAAGCAAGCAAAGAAACAATCCTTACAAGATTAAGTTATTTGCAAAATGAAGCTCAAATATAATAAAATACACTTAAGAAAGAGAATAGAGATAAAGCTCACAAGAGCATATAAGAAGAATGTGAAAGTAATAAGCTCTAAGGTTGTTTGATTGATATTTTTTGCTTGAGCGTGCTTTTTCTTATGTTGTAGGTATTTGGAAGATGGTATTTATACCCCTAATAGCTTTCCAACTGTTGAGGTTGTTGGTGTAGTGAATATGGCCATTGGGGATGCAAAACCAAAGCATTTAATTCACCTACAAATGCGAGTATCGATACCAAATAAAAGGGTATCGATAATTTTTGTAATAAATGTTGATTCAATGACCGTTGGGATTTATTAATCGATACCAAAAAAAATTATCGATACTTTTTGAAATAGGTATCGATACCGAATCGATACTTTGTAGGGTTTATAAGAAACACAATGTTACTTTGGTATTGTTTTTAAGAAAGGTATCAGTTATTTTTCAGAAACTATTGATACCAAAAAAATGGTACCGATAATTTTTAGGGTTCTTGCAAACAAAATGAATTTTTGGTCTCAATTTTTCAAAGGGTATCGGTAATTCCAAAAACATCGATACTTGGCCAAATGATATCGATACATTTTGGCCTGGAGCAATTCATTCTTGCTTGAAAAACATTTTGATGTGTTAAAATGATTTTAACTTGAGTGAAATAATTTTGACTTGGTTAAAATCATTTTCACCTGATTTTAAAATTGTTTAAAAATTTTCTAAGAGTTTAATGTAAATATTTAAAGTTTTATTTCTTAGACTTAGATTTTAAAAATCATTTTGTTAATTTTAACTTATATTAGAAAAAAAAAACACTTCAATTTGTTATATCAAAATCTTTTATCAAATAAAGCTTGGTTTAACAAAAGCATCCTATATACATGCCACATATAACCGTCAACCAAGACTTCAAAAATCTACCAATGATAGAAGATGATATATGTGAGCTCTGACAATCCATCAACACGCTCTAAAACCTTAAAATCTACAGAAAGCAACAACAAAGTAAGTAGGTGAACTTATTAGAAAGTTTCCACAATTTAACATAGAACTTACCGAATTCTTTTAAATGTCATTTGCACATAATAAATGAATTCAACCTTATCATAACACAGTCCAACAATTTCATGTCATAATTGTTTAACTGTACAAATAATCAGAATTCATATCGAATAACTTTCATTCTTTCGATGGATCTTGGTAAAAGTAATCAACTATATGAGTCCAAAAACGAATAATGCTCCTATGAGTTATTTAGATACAGATTAAATATGTCAAGTTACCTAGTTGGGCTATACCAATGACATTTCAGACAAACTAGCCTGGTCAAAGCTAGGCATACATGTAAAACAAAAACAGATTATCAGTTTAGGCTAAATTCGTGTCACATGTACATCTGAGTCTACAACACATGGAGGAACTCGGTCTAGATTAGAAATTCAAACAGAAATCTCATGTAAGAACTCTTACTCGATCCAGTGAAATTATCTCGAATGTTTGATAAAAATTACATAGCTCATTTTGATTCAATAATTTCTAAAGTATATAACCAATATCAATAAAAATAATTTTTATTGTAAAATTATACTAAAATAATCATAAAAACTTACTTGTTGTATGATTCGACTAGCAATGACAAATTGGTGATTTTCCCTTTTCCTCGCACATCCTCAACACGTTGAGATTCTTAATCTAAAGTATAATTTAGTTTATTTAAATCCTTTCCAATCTTATAAATACTCAATTAATAAAATTAAGTCATGTTTTTATATTTACAATTCTACCCTTAAACCTTTCTTTTTATACAATTTAGTCCTTAAACCTTAAACTATCACAATGAACACAATTAAGCTTAATTCAAGTTGACCTAGTTTCCTATATCCCATGAACAACCCATACATTTCTTTATTTCCCAACATTCTCATGAGCTTTTATTAATTTAACATTTAAATCCGAAATCTTCAAAAATTACTAAAACTAGCTAACAAACTAACATTATTTAACTATCAAGCTTACAGAACCATTACAAAACTTCATCAATTTCATAGATTCAACAATGGCACAGGTAATAACATTTAGAAATTTCACAATGTTACATCCGAGTTAGCTATATCAAGCTAATACGATCACAAAAATGGAAAAATCACTAAAAATGGGTAAAAATTTACATACCATGAAAAGCAATCTATTCAAACCAAAGCTAAGCTTCAACAATGGTGTCTTCCTTTCTAGTTTTCGATAGTGGCTCCTTATGGAATATGATAACCCTTTTTTTATTTTTTGTTTTAGTTTTATTTACTAAATTACCTTTTTACCCTTTAGAAATTTTATTTAACAACTAACAAAATCATGTCTATAGTGGTCCACTATATATCTATATGGTACAGTTGTGTCTGAAATCCATATATTTTTATTACTTTAACTATTTAACACCTTTAACTAATATAAACTAAATTTTGTAACTTTTACAAATTAGTCATTTTTACAAAATTAACTAACTAAACGTTAAAATTTCTTAATTAAGTCTTAATACAACATTATAGAAACTCTATAAATATTAAATAAATAAAAAATACTGAATTACTAGTTGGAATCGTGGTATAAAAGCTACTATTTTTGACACCACTAAAAAACAGGATGCTACAACTCTCCCCCTAAAGAAATTTTCGTCCTCGAAAATATTACTCGAGAAAAGATCTGAGTATTTAGATTTCATAGATTCTTCAATTTCCCATGTATCTTCTTCAACCCCATTTTGATGCCACAATACTTTAACCAGTAGAACAGATTTATTCCGAAATTCTTTCAGTTTTCGAGCTAAGATTTTAACTAGCTCCTCATTATAAGTTAAATCAGGTTGCAGATCAAATTCATCAATAGATAGGACATGTGACGGATCTGAACGATAGCGACGAAGCATTTAAACATGAAAACATTGTGAATTTTCTCTAATTCTGGTGGTAAAGCCAAATGGTATGTAATAGGTCCAATTCTTTCTAGAATTTCATATGGCCCAATAAACCTCGGACTAAGCTTTCCTTTTTTACCAAATCGTAACACTTTTCTCCAAGGTGCGACTTTCAAAAATACTTTATCCCCGATTTGGAATTTGATATCCTTTCGTTTCAGATCAGCATATGATTTTTGTCGAGTGGAAGCAGCCTTTAAACAATCATGAATATCTCTGACTTTTCCTCTGTTTCTCGAATTAGATCTATACCAGCTACTTTTCTTACACTTAACTGGGACCAATACAATAAAGTTCTGCACTTTATTCCATATAAAACTTCATATAAAGCCATTTTGATACTTGATTGATAGCAGTTATTGTAAGCAAATTAAGCTAATTGTTGAAATTTCTCCCAACTGCCTTCAAACTCAATAACACAACATCTCAACATATCTTCAAGGATCTGAATTACCTGTTGGGCCGACCATCTATTTTGGGATGAAATATCGTGCTAAAAGTGAGTTTGCTTCCTAGAGCTTCATGTAATTTACTCCAAAATCTAGATGTGAACCTCGGATCTCGAATCAAAAATAGTTGATAACGGTACACCATGTAATCTAACAATCTTTTAAATATCAAGTTCAGCTCAAGCAAATAATCTGTTGTGACTAGAATAAAGTAAGTCAGGGGTGTCAGGAAACATACTATTGAGACTCCGTTTTCATGGACCAGACTCATAAAATATTATATTATTTAATGTTTTGGAGTTACGTTAGAAGAAAAATTGAATGATTGTTAGATAATTTCCATTATTAGTGTTTAAATTAAAGTATAGGGATTTTTTAAACAAATATACCATTATTGTTATATATTGTGTTAGTGGAAAGCTATGATTGAAATAATATATTATATGATAAATATATATATATTATTTGTCATTTAACAAGTTATGTTTAAACAAAAATAAAGAAATGATAAAATATATAAAGAAACAAATAAATTAGTGGGAGGATAAATAAAAACAAGTTCTCTTTCTTCTTTTACATGTCGTATTGTTGAAGGTTTGGGGGAGACTTTTAGCTATTTCTTTTCCATTTTAGAAGCCCAATTGGTTGCTATTCTTTGATCCTTTTAACATAAATTTGGTATTTTTGGAACCTTAAGATCTTGAATTAATTTACCCATGTTTAAAATGTTAAATTTAGTGAAGTTTGTGGAAGTTGCCATTGTAGAAAATTTCTTGACAAGGGACCTTCTTGGTTTTAATTAATATCATGTTTTAGAATTGAGGAGTGAATTGAATTGAAGGTTAATGTTAAGTGAGAAAATGTGAAATGTGGTTAAAAGATTAATGGTTTGAGTAACTGTCTCTTGGTGATTATTAATTAAATTAATTATGTGATTAATTTTAGATCAAGCAAAAAAAATGATTGGTTGGTAGTAGCAGAAAAGAAAAGGCTACTGAGTAGCTATTCTCGACCTTAATAGCCATCACAATTTTGTAAGTTCGAAGTCTCGAACTTAACTTTTCTATTAATTAGTTATTTAATTAATTATTTAATGTTATTTTGATACTTGATATATAATTTTATTTATATATTTGTTATGATGATGTTAAATGATGAATAAGAAAACTTTCGAAATAAATAATTACACATTCGTTGATTTATCCAAATAGAGTTGGGCTCACTATTTATTTCTTCAGTTTATCCGACTAGCGTTGGGTGCAAACATCATTTGTTTATCTGACTAGCACTAGACACAAACTTTTTTATAGTTTATCTGCTAGGCACCGGGTACCATGTAACGAATGGATCATACGGTAAAGTTAAATGAGCCATTGAAGAAGGTTGGTTGTAAGTATTAGTAAGGAAGAATTATATATATACTTATGAATTAATTTAGTCATCAAAAGGTATGATATATTTCTTTCATTATATTATTAAAGTTGAGGAATAAATTCAAATGCTTTGGATATATTTGTGGTCAGTTAAATAAGTGAAATCTATTTAATGTAAACTGGTTCCCATGTATCCAATTTAGATAAATAGTAAACTCGGACTCAACATCCTACAAGAATCCAGTACTCAATGTCGGTGATGTTCTATTTCGTGTTTTGGCATGTACCTAGGATTTTAAAGTTTCGGAGTAATGGTATTTTGGTTTATTATTGAATTTAGTGAAAGTTACTTGTGTTGGATGTTGTCATGTGAACATTTAATTTATAATTTGCCTTAGTGTTAACACTTGTATATAAATGTGGGTATAGATAAGTATGTTATATAACATTAACTCTTTTGAAAGTATATGTTATATATCATGAAATTTTGGTATGGATTGTAACTTTAAGCTTGAAATTCTTATAGGTTAAAATGTTAGCCCAATATTGGTAAACTTGGAATGAATGAAGCTTTGAATGGTTTATTGATTTGGTACTATGTTTGATGATATAAATTATGGTACGAATGAGGGTACATTGGGTAGGCACCTAAGATGGTTGTTTTGGCATGTTTTGAGTATTTTTAATTATGTTTTGGATAGGTTAAATGGTTGGTATTTGTGTTGCTTAATGCACAAGCATGTAGGAAATGTGAAACTGGAGTTTTAAGGTATATTTAGGTGCACACAGCCTGAGACACTGTGTGTCACACAACTGTGTGACACACACGGGGACCCACACAGGTGTGTTGAGAAATGATATAGGTGTGGTTTCTATGCAGGCTACAACATGGCTGTGTAATCCGAGTCAGTGAGTTACACAGCTAGAGACATGGGCTACGACACGGCAGTGTGTCACAACTTCAAGAGTCAAATGGTGTAGGGCTTTTCACACGGCGTGGCCACATGGCCGTGTGTCTCCTACATTTTTAGTTTTTATGAAAATGACGTTAAACTTCTAAATTGTTTCAAATTACCCATACTTATTTGTAAATTATTTCTAGAGTCCCGTAAACTCATAATTAGGACCATATGGGTAATTCTTATTGTGTTATTGAATGAAATAGCTTGATTAATTATTCAATTGTATATGACACAAGTTTGATATTAAATTTTATGATTAGTTATTAGTGTTTGTGACCCTAATTTGGCGATAGATAGGGGTTAGGGGTTTTACATTTAGTGGTATCAAAGCTATAGGTTTAGCCAATTCTCTAACTAAATCGAGTTCAGAATTGAGTCTAGAGTTATATGCCAAAGTTGAATTGAAATTGAGTCGGGATTTGGATGCTGATTTGAATTGTTTTAGTTTTATTGTTAAAAGATGTTGGATGAATCCAATAATGTTGTGAATCAAGAAATTATGGATGATGATGAATCTACGAAGGAGTTAGATATTACGAAATCTTTAATCCCACTTGTCCAGTCTGATGGAACACAAAAAATGAATGCTAATAGGGGGCCCTAATGAATGGCAAGATGATACCGAATTGTTATGTACTATTGTTGAAGCTCTTCAAAGAGTAGTGGGAGTTACTCCTTTGATGACAACACCACCATGGTCAAATAAGCTGCTATTAGGGCACTAAGAAGATATGGCGCTATTGAATGTGCAAGACTAAAAGGAGTTGATCCATCAACGGTGGAATCTTAGTTTGAGTCAATTACTGAAATTTTACAACAACTGAAATGTACTCCTCAAGAGAACATTATTTGTGCAGTTTTACTACTACAGGGGGAAGCCTATACAAGGTGGAAAATAGTTACGACAAGGTGGAAAATAGTTACGAGACACGTTCCTATAGGGGTAGTTGATTGGAAGTTCTTTCAAGTTGAATTTAAAAAGAAGTATATTGGAAAACTTTATCTTGAAGATAGAAAATAAGAATTTCTCATGTTGAAGCAAGAAGACATGTCAATAGTAGATTACGAATGGGAATACTTGTGACTTAGCAAGTATGCAAATGAACTGATTCCTACAAAATAAGAAAGTTTTAGACATTTTCTATGGGGTATGCGTGATGAAATCAGAACTCAGGAAGTAGCATTAAGAATTAAGGAATTTGTAGATTTATCAGAATGAGAAAAGATGGTAGAACAATCTCTTGGTTTAAATAAGAAATTGGAACTTTCTCGTGTCACAGGGAAACAATTTGGGAACCCTAATTCTTCTTCTTCACCAAAAAGGAGTAAAGAATCATGAAAATTTGAGAAATCAACTGCAAGATCAGCTATGCCGAATAGAGTGCGAGATCGTCAACCTATATTTTTTGTTGGTAGTGTAAAGGGATCGAGTAGAGTTTTAGAGATGCATAATTGTGAACATTGTGGAAAGAAGCACTAGGGAAAATGTTGGAAATTGAAAAAGTGTTGTTTCCGTTGTGGGTCATTCGAGCATTTCGCTAGAGACTATTCGAAGAAAAAATGATACAGCTGATGATTCATAGAGAGTCGCCTTCGCTGTTAGGGGTCGAGGGACTAGCAGAGGTGGATTGGGTTCGAGGGGTGGATTGAATTAAAAGGAATGAAATATTTGCTCATCAGCCTGGGGCCAGAGCGTCGGCACGTGCTTATGTGGTGTAGGCACGTGATGAAAAAGATGCTATCGATGTTGTAGCAAGTATTTTTCTATTATTCTCTACACCTGTTTATACTTTAATAGATCTTGGTTCCTCTCAATCATATGTCAATTCTAATATGGTTAAGTCTGGGAGTATGGATTCTGAAATGTCTAAAGTAGCTATGTCAGTATCAAGTTCCTTGGGTCAAACAATATTGGTAGATCAGGTTTGTAAACATTGTCTGCTAGAAATTCAAAATTTTATATTTTTTGTAGGCTTATTAATTATGCTTTTTAGTAATTTTGAAATAATCTTAAGTATGGATTGTTAACTGAACACAAAGTGGTTCTCGATTCTCATAAGAAAAAGTTTTCAATTCAAGATTCAAATGGGAATCTCATAGAAGTTAGTGGTGTTAAAACAAGTGGGTAAAATCGAATTATCTCTTCGATGGAAGTCGATAAGCTACTGAAGCAAGGTTGCGAAGCTTTCTTAGCCTATGTCATTAATTTAAAATCTTGAAACAATGAAATTTGTAATATTCAGATTGTTTGTGACCAACTACAGTGTCCATATCTCCTTATCGAATGGCACCAATAGAGGAGAAAGAATTGAAATTTCAATTGTAGGATTTGTTGGAGCACAGTTTTATACGCCCTAGTATATCACCTTAGGGAGCTTCGATGTTATTTGTCAAAAAGAAAGATTGTTCGATGCGACTCTGCATTGATATTCGTCAATTAAACAAGTTGACAATTAAGAATCGATACTCACTTCAACATACTGATGATTTGTTTTATCAACTTAAAAGAGCTTCAGGCTTTTCTAAGATTGACATAAGATCGAGATACTATCAATTGAAAGTCAAAGATTGATGCACTAAAAATGGCTTTCTGAACGCGCTATGGTCACTATGAATTTTTTGTTATGACCTTTGGATGGACGAATGCTCTAGCGGCATTTATGGATCTAATGAATCATATTTTTCAACCGTATCTTCATCGATTCGTGGTTATTTTTATTGATGATATTCTAATTTATTCAAAATCAGAAACACGACATGAACAACTCTTGCGAATTGTGTTGCAAGTTTTGCGAGAGAAGGAGTTGTAAGGGAAATTCAGTAAATGTGAATTCTGGTTAACTGAAGTGGTATTCTTCGGGCATGTGATATCAGCTGACGAAATATGAGTGGATTTGGAAAAGATCGAAGCAATTGTTTAATGGAAAGCACCAAGGAATGTATCAGAAATTCGTAGTTTCACTGGTTTAACCGATTATTATCGAAGATTTGTGAATGGATTCTCAAAATTAGCTATGCCAATGATGAAGCTTCTTCAAAAGAATATGAAATTTGTGTGGAGCGAGAAGTGTCAAGAGAGCTTTGGTAAGTTGAAATAGTTGTTCACAGAAGCAACGATTTCAACTCTACCTAAGTTAGGAAAAGAATTCGTGGTTTATAGTAATGCATCGTTAAGTAAGTTGGGTTGCGTTTTGATGTAAGAAGGGAAACTGATTGCTTATGCGTCTCGTCAGCTAAAAACTCATGCACGTAGTTATCCAACACATGATTTGGAATTAGTTGTGATAATCTTTGCTTTGAAGATTTGGAGACACTACTTGTATTGTGAGAAATGTTGTTTATACACTGATCATAAAAGTTTTAAATATCTCCTGACACAAAATGAGTTGAATTTAAGAGAATGCCATTGGGCTGAGCACTTAAAAGATTATGATTGTTTGATTGATTACCACCCTGGAAAAGCTAATGTTGCAGCTAATGCACTGAGTCGAAAGACAGTTTGTGAATTGCGAGCCATGTTCACCTAAATCAGTTTAAGTAATGATGGTAGCTTGCTGGCCGAGCTAGACGTCAAACCAGTGTTGTTTGACTAGATTAGAGCTGCTTAGTTAGTCAATGCAAAAATGATAAAAATTAGAGAAATGGCTCAAGGTGGCTCAATTGAAAACTTTAGTATTGATGATTGTGATTGTGCTATTTACTTTTACTGAAAACTGAAAAAAACATGACTGAAACAGAGGAGAAATTGTATTCTCCTGATGGGTAGAAAGAGTAAAGTAAGTACGACTTTGCATGCTTTGCTTATCTCRAAAGTAAGAAAGATTATAATTGAATCCGTGAATCATTTTTCAGTCATTCATTGAATGATAAATAACTACAAGTGACGGAGATACATGATTTAAATAATGAAAGATCCAATATTTAAAAATTGTATCTAGAATGATTGGAAAGGTAGAAACAAGAACAGATATAATTTGATCAGTATGAGCAAATCCAAAATCTTTGTATATAGAGCCAATCATTAGTTCCCAACCGTGGGGCAAATGAAATCCTATACATAAATCTGTTAATAAAAGAATAGAAAAAGCTTTTATTGTGTCGCTTAAATTATATAGGAATTCTTGAATCCAAGAGTTAAGGTTTCAAAATTGAATTTGCATCCCTGGTAATACTAAATTAAAATAGGTACTACTTCGAGAAGCTCATGATAGTCCTTTTGCTATGCACCAGGGGGAACGAAAATGTATTGCAATTTACGAGAATTATACTGGTGGTCAAGGATGAAAAGATAAATAGTCAAATTTGTGAACAAATGTCTAATGTGTCAATGAGTGAAAGTAGAGCATCAAGTTCCTACGAGACTTCTTCAAGCCATATCGATCCCTGAGTGGAAACAGGAGTGCATAACGATTAATTTTGTAATTGGGTTACCATTATCTTCAAGCAAGAAAAATGCTATTTGGGTGATAGTCGATCAATTTATAAAGTCAGCTCACTTTATAACAGTAAGAATGGATTAGTCAGCTCAAAAGTTGGTTGAAGTTTACATTCATGAAGTTCTCAGATTACACGGCATACCTATATCCATCATATTTGACAGGGATCTTTGATTCACTTAAAGATTCTGGAAACAACTGCATGAATCTCTAGGTAAGAGACTCAATTTTAGTATGGCTTTTCACTCGCAAACGGATTGGCAATTAGAGCGTGTCATACAAATATTGGAAGATATGCTTAGAGCTTATGTAATTGACTTTGAGTTAGGTTAGGAAAGTTATTTACCCTTGGTAGAATTTTTTTATGATAATAGTTTTCAAGCAAGTATTCAGATGGCTCCATATGAAGCCTTATCCAATCATTGATGTCAAACATCGGTTTGCTGGTCTAAGTTGAGAGAGAAAAAAGTCATTGGGACAGAGTTTAATAGAGAAATGGAGTAAATGGTTAAAGTGATTTATGACAAATTAAAAGTAGCCTTTGATAGACGGAAACCATATGCAGATTTGAATTTTGGGACATTGAATACTCAATGGTTGATAAAGTTGTTTTACGAGTATTGCGTTTCGAAAGAAAAGGGAAATTCAGCCCTCGTTTCATAGGTCTGTACGAGATCACTAAAAGAGTTGGAACTGTTACGTATTGATTAGTAGTACGAGTGGAGTTACAGAAAATACATAATATTTTCCACGTGTCGATGCTCAGAAGATATCAATCAGATCCGTCTCATGTCATATTGGTAGAAAAAATTGAAATTCAACCTGATTTAACATATGAAGAAGAACCACTAGTGAATGTCCCACTAGTGAAAGTCCTTTCGCATATTCATAACATTGAGGAAGTGACGTAGGAGTCAGAAGACACGATGAGGTCACAATATCCCCACCTCTTTTAGGTAAATTTTAGGGACAAAATTTCATAAAGGGGAGAGATTTGTAATGACCCGTAAGTTAGAGGTGTCGGGAAAGAAACTATCGGGACTCTATTTTCGTGAATTGGGCTCATAAAATATTATATTATTTAATGTTTTGGAGTTACCTTAGAATTAAAATTGAATAATAGTTAGATAATTTCAATTATTAGGGTTGAAATTAAAGTACGGGGACTTATTAAACAAATATACCATTATTGTTATAAATTATGTTAGTGGAAAATTATGATTGAAATAATATATTTTAAGATAAATATATATGTATTATTAGTTATTCAATAAGTTATGTTTAAATAAAAATAATGAAATGATAAAATATAGAGAGAAACAAATAGATTAGTGGGAGGAATAAGAAAAACAAGTTCTTTTTCATCTTTTGCATGTCCAATTGTTGAAGGTTCGGGGGAGACTTTTGGCCATTTCTTTTCCATTTTAGAAGCTCAATTGGTTGGTATTCTTTGATCCTTTTAGCATAAATTCGGTATTTTTGTAACCTTAAGATCTTGAATTAATTTACCCATGTTTAAAATTTTAAATTTAGTGAAGTTTGTGGAAGTTGCCATTGTAGAGAATTTGTGTTCTTAGTGTTATTATGTTAGACATTAAGTTTGGTAAATAAATAGAAATATTTGCTAAATGATTCTTGATGATATTAGGGTTCAAGGATTAAGTTATGAGAATGATAGGTTGAATGATTAAATTGTAATTTAATTAAAAGTATGAGTTGTCCTTGGACCCTATGGAAAATTTGTTCACATGGGACCTTGATTTTAATTAATATCATGTTTTAGAATTGAAGATTAATGTTGAGAGAGAAAATGTGAAATGTGGTTAAAAGATTAAGGGTTTGAGTAAATGTCTCTTGGTGATTATTATTAAATTAATTATGTGATTAATTTTAGATCGAGAAACAAAAGGATCAGTTGGTTACAGCGAAAAATAGAAGGTTGCCGAGTAGCCATTCTCAACCTTAATAGCCATCACAATTCTGTAAGTTCGTAGTCTCAAACTTAACTTTTCTATTAATTAGTTATTTAATTAATTAGTAAAAGTTATTTTGATACTTGATATATAATTTTACTTATATTTTTTTATGATGATGTTAATTGATGAATGAGAAAACTTTGGAAATAAATAATTACACATTCGTCGATTTATCTGACTAGCGTTGGGCGCAAACATCGTTGGTTTATCAAACTAGAGCTAGGCTCACTATTTATTTCGTCAGTTTATCCGACTAGCGCTGGGCGCAACTTCCATCAATTTATTTGACAAGTGTTGGGCACACATTCGCGGTTTATCCGACTAGCTCTAGGCGCAAACTCTTTTACAGTTTATCTGTTATTCACCGGGTGCCATGTAACGAAAGGACCATACGACAAAGTTAAATTATCCATTGAAGAAGGTTGGTTGTAAGTATTATTAAGGAAAAATTATATATAGATATATTTATGAATATATTTAATCATCAAAAGATATGATATGTTTCTTGAACTATATTATTAAAATTGAGGAATAAATTCAAATGCTTTGGATATATTTGTTGTTATTTAAATAACTAAAATCTATTTAATGTGAATTGGTTCCCATGTATCCAATTTAGATAAATAGTAGACTCGGAGTCAACATCCTACAAGAATCCCGTACTCAAAGTCAGTGATGTTCTCTTTTGTGTTTTGGCATGTACCTAGGATGTTAAAGTTGTGGAGTAATGGTCTTTTGGTTTATTGTTGAATTTACTGAAAGTTACTTGTGTTCGATGTTGTCAAGTGGACTTTTGATTTATATTTTTCCTTAATATTAACACTTGTATATAAATGTGGGTATAGATAAGTATGTTTTATAGAATTAACTCTTTTGAAAGTATATGTTATATCACATGAGATTTTGGTATGAATGGTAGCTTTAAGCTTGAAACTCTAATAGGCTAAAATGTTCGCCCAATATTTGTAAACTTTGTATGAATGAAGCTTTGAATGGTTAACTGATTTGGTAGTGTGTTTAATGATATAAATTGTGGTACCAATGAGGGTACATTGGTTAGGTACATAAGATAGTTGTTTTGGCATGTTTTTAGTATGTTTAATTATGTTTTGGATAGGTTAAATTGTTGGTATTTGAGTTGCTTAATGCACAAGAAAGTAGGAAATGGTAAACTTGAGTTTTAAGGTACACATGGCCTGAGACACGATCTGTCACACGGCCGTGTGACACACACGGGGACCCATATGGGCATGTTCATTAATCATGTTGAGAAATGATATATGTACAGTTTTTACACGGCCTGTGACATAGCCATGCGATCCGAGTAAGTGAGTTACACGGGCTAGGAGACAGCCATGTGTTTTAAGTCAGAGAGTTACACAGGAAGAGACATGGGCTGGGGCACGATCGTGTGTCCCAACTTTGAGAACCACATGGGCTAGGGCTTTTCACACAGCCTAGCCACATGGCCATGTGTCCCCTATTTTTAAGTTTTTTTGAAAATGACCCTAAACTTCTAAATTGTTTTAAATTAGCCTCTGTTTGTTTTTAAACTATTTCTAGAGTCCTGTAAACTCGTAATTAGGAACATATGGGTAATTCTTATTGTGTTATTGAATGATATGGCTTGATTAATTATTCAATTGTATATGACACAAGTTTGATATTAAATTTTATGATTGGTTAGTAATGCTTGTGACCCTAATCTAACGACGAAGAGGGGTTATGGGTGTTACAAATAGAATATTTACCACTGTGAGCTTCACCCAAAAAGTCTTGCTTTAGTATCAAATAATTTGAAACACACAAACGAACCTTCAAATACAATTTACCGTCATCAATACTAAAATTCGTAGTTTAAACGTTTTCAGCCAAGTCACGTTTTATTTTCAACTCAGAATCATTGTTCTCTAATTTAGAAATTCTTTGAATAAAAGCCGACCTAACACATAATTCAACTAGAATAGAATTGTCTCCTACTAGGGTCAACTAAGTATTCAAAGCTCTCAAGGCAAATAAGGATTTCTGGCTCAAAGCATTTGCAACTACATTCGCTTTACCAAGATAGTAATCTATAATCAAATCACAGTCTTTCAACAAATCAAGGCACCTGCGCTGACGAAGATTCAATTCTTTCTGAGTCTTCAAATATTTCAAACTTTTGTGATCCGAGAAAATGTAACATTTTTCACCATAAAGGTAATATCGCCAAATTTTTAGAGCAAACAATACCTCGAGCAACTCTAGATCATGCGTTGGATAGTTTCTTTCATGAGTTTTCAATTGACGAGAAGCATAAGCTACCACATTACCTTCCTGCTTGGGTACACAACCCCATCCATTTGATGAGGCATTACTGTAAACTGTAAACTTTTTTCTGGATTTGGGTTGAGTCAACATTGGAGCTTCGGTCAACATCTTTTTCAACTGTTCTAAACCTTGTTGGCATATTTCGGTCCAAATGAATTGAACATCTTTTTTTAATAACTTCGTCATTGGCATAGCAATAATTGAAAGTCATTTCACAAAGCGTCTGTAATATCCTGCTAAACTTAGAAAACTACGTACCTTTGCAATATTTTACGGTAGTTTCTAATTTACAATTGCTGAAATTTTGTTTGGATCAACACAAATACCCTCTGCCGATATCACCAAAAACCCAACTTCAGTTAACCAAAATTCACATTTATTGAAATTTTCATAAAGCTTCTTTTCACGCAGGGTTTGCAACACCACTGTCAAATGTTGATCATGCTCAACTTAATTTTTCTAATAAATCAAAATTTCATTACTAAACACTACCACGAACCGATCCAAATGTGGTTGAAACACTCTGTTCATTAAATCCATAAATGCGGCAAGGACATTCATGAAACCAAACGGCATAACCATAAACTCATAATGGTCGTAACGGGTTCTGAATGTCGTTTTAGGAACGTAGCTGATAGTAGCCTAATCATAAATCAATCTTTGAAAATACAGTCACTCCTTTCAACTAATCAAACAAATCATCTATTCACGGTAATGAATATTTATTCTTAACTTTCAATTTGTTCAATTGCTTATAATCCATACACAACCTCAAAGTGATACACTTGTTTTTGACAAATAAAACAAGAGCACCCCAAAGTGATACACTTAGTTTATAAACCCTTGATCTAATAATTCAGGTGCCCAAGTCTATACAATATAAGCTAGAAAAGCTTCAGCATCCATTGAATAAACTTCTTAGCAGTTAAAACTGATATTATACCAGATGCACAATCAAATTGTTTTGTCTCAATACTAACTAAATCTCCACTTGAACGTTTTAAAACAATTCATTTCTACTTGCAACTAACAACTGCATCATGAACTATTAACCAATCCATTCGCAAAATAACATCAAATTTGTCAAAGGACAATAACATCAGAATTACAAACTTCTGCTCGAGCTCCACAAATGACATACTTCCCTACTTTAGATCCAAAAGCTCACACTTCTTATGTAACATCCCTAGCTTGTATCCGTCGTCGGATTAGGACTACAGAGCATTACCGAATCATGACCCCAAAAAATGAACAATTTACAACCATAAATAAATCACAAGTTAAATCATGGTAATATCAATCAAAAACATTCATGCAGTCCCTTATACGAGCCCTCGAGGCCTAAAACTTATATTGGAAATGATTCGGAAATAAATATAAAACATAAGAATTTTTTTGGAAAAAGTTAAAAATTTTCAAACTGCATAGGTGACACGGTCAAGAGACACACCTATGTCTTAGGCCATGTGGGCCTTTAAAATAGGGACACAAGCTCGTGTCCCAGCCTGTGTCCGCACCCATGTAACTCTATGACTTGGGCCACACGACCAAGCCACACACCCGTGTGCCAGGCCATGTGATGGGCCTTGTAACTGCCTGCTTGTAACCCTTTGAAAGTTACAGGGGACACACAGCCATGTTGCCTAGCCGTGGGTCACACACGGCTGAGACACACGACCATGTCTCTGCCCGTATGGACGAAAAATAGGTCATTTCCAAGCCATTTTTCTCACCAAAAATCACAACTCATGCATAAACCAATTGGACCTAAAATCAAGCATTCAAAACTCACTTTGCATATGCATATCCAAGCTTAATCAACCTAAAATCTAACCATTCAACCAATATGCCAAAATGGCACCTTAATTCAACAAAACAATTTTTAACTTAAACACCTAACCAATTCAATCCACAACTAAACTACTAATTGAATCATCCAAATACTATATTTTCCACAATATTCATAAACCAAATATGCATACATAATCATTACAAAAGAGAAATACATAAAACTAACCTATACCTTACCACATTGACCAAAAGATGATCACTTTCAAGTTACCTATTCAAGTTATTGCAACAATGTGGACTATCCCCTTTTAAAGTAAATTTAAAGTAAATAAGCAAAAGCCCAATTAAAAACTTAAACAAACTTAAAAGGCCCTTATTAAATGAACAAACCCAACACAATCTTTAAATTTAAATAAAAACTCTACGGCAGAGCATCAGCGGTCATGTGGCCACCTCCGAGTCTCTCACGGTTCCAAATCGCCTAAGGCTGAGGGTTACCTGCACAGCAAGATAGAAGGGTGAGTTTGTGAAAACTCAGTGTGTAATCCCTTATAATACAAACAGTCAAATATACAGTATACAGAAATAGACTAGGTTTGAGCCCATCACAAACATAGTATCAGGTGAGCCTTAGCCCATTAACAGAACCAGGTGAACCTAAGCCCATTATAGAATCAGTATCAGATACATATATGCAGACAGAAATCTAGCCCAATCCAACCAATACACCACCAATACCAACCAACACACCATGTGGGGATAAAATCGACCCACCAAGCCAACATACCAAGCTTAGCAGCAGTTGCGGCACTAAGTCTACAGACCAGCTCGATACTGTAAATAGAATGGATAAAAGCCATAAGTAGAAAGGCAGTGAGACTTGAACAGGACGGCTACAAGCCATACACTTCTTCCATCAATATTAACCTAACCCCCTGCAGGATGACATGGCATAGTAATGTACGTGAATGCAAGATGTCATGCTTAGTATTAGTCATATAACTTTCATACATACATCAGTCAACCTACCACTAGGGATGTAGCTATCATTTCGTCAGTTAAGGGTAAAACAGTAATTTTATCCCTTAGGGGCATTTTGGTCATTTTACCTTTCGAGGATATTTCGGTCATTTAGCAACCTTTTTGCCTCAATCGTCGTATTTTTAGTTTTTCAGCTTTTTTCGATTCACAAAAGAGACACTGTGATTACACACAGTCTTTTGGCTTTACGATAGTAATGATTTACAGTGTACAGATACACTTGACTGCGAAATCGAGTGAACAGTTCGCCGCCAAAGCCTTGAACGAATAAGAATTGCTTAATGCCCTTGGATCGCAAAATAAGAATCGATCACACAACCTCGCCGATTATTTTCCTGAACAATGAAACCTATAAGACTAGGTTGTTTACAAAAATAAGACTTAAGGCCCATTGTTAAAACACAGCACCATCGACGAACAAGCCAACTTACCCCTTTCAAATATACAATTGAAAAACGAAAAAAGATTCTTTAATGCCTCTGCACTCCCGAGGAACCCTCTTAAATCGGAATGAGTGTAGTATGTGAGAAATGAAATAACAATTGGTCAGTAAGGTTATTCGGTTTTGAGAAAGAATAGAAGAACACAGGTGTATTCGGTTTTAAAAGAAAAGAATAGAATAGCTTTTGATCACTTACTGATAGTTAGAACCTTTGCAGTAGATCGATGCAGAGAAGGATTAACAACAATGATATTCGGCCAGCCCAGAATAGAAGGTGAACAGAAGTTAAAAGAAGAGAAAATAAAGGTTCGGCTAGGCTATGAAAGAATCCAATTGTAGAAGAAATAAGGAAAAATAGATGTTCGGTTCGGCCAAGAAAAGAAAAAGAACATAGCAAAGATGCAAAGAATTAATAACAGGAAAGGTCAGTTTCGTAGCACAAAAAGGACTAGAGGGAACCTAACAAAAAGATGCACGAGTGGTCAATTTTAGTTTCGACACTAGAGAAAAAGAAAGAGAAGTCCAAAACCCTAATGTTAGAGAGGAAATTCAGCACCTATACACTCATCAATTGCCGAAATGCATACCCCCAAAGTCCCCCTTAGCCAAATTGCCCAAACAAGTCTCCTCATTGGCTACAACACTCGCTAATTCAAATTCCTTAACCTTCTCCTAAAATCTCTCCCCTTATCTCTCCTTAATATCCTAGATAACCAACTCACAAGAACAATTCAAACTCTCCAACAACAGAGTTCGGAACCACCTCAAACTCCTGCAACCTCATGCTAGCAAAATAAATATCCTTTTTGCTTGCAATGGGATTCGAACCCAAGCCCCCCTCAATAGC
>JABFAF010277663.1:0-17510 GCA_013677275.1 Gossypium schwendimanii | reverse complement strand
TCAAATCGAAAACCCCCTTCCCTTAACTCTGTTTCTTTTTACAATTGCAATTTCAATTTATTCAATTTCAACTCGTCCATATTTCTAATTCTATTTTTTTATTTTTTCCCAAGTCAAATGTTTTTCTTGGGGACAACCGTGCCTAGGATTTTGAGGAATATGAAGTTGTAGAGATCCAGTCCCTGAGGATTTAACCCTACTTTCCTTATACTATTCTTTTTGTTATTTCTTAGGGATAGGTTATTTTTGGTGCTTTCAACGACACACCATAAGGAAAAAAAATACCATCTGCGGATTAAAAATTGAAAAATTCGATAAAGTTTTAATGATTATCCCAAAAATCCTAAGATAACATTTCAGTTCGTCTTAACTTTTTCATGTTAGAATCATGTAAAATGAAATTCGGGAATTGGGAAGAATTTTCAAAAAATAAATAAATTTAGAAGCGTTTTTTATTTATTTGCTAGTCATGTCCAATCTTTTCCAATATTTTCAAAAATGTTTCATATCCGGTAATAGAGTTTTCCTATAAAATGAAGATGATATGGATGAGGGTTTTCAAAGTTAAATTTTGAGGAGAAATATATGGTTTTTTAAGGAGAAGGTTGTTAAAAATCTTAAGGGGTTTTATTCATTTGCTCGAAAAAAGTTCATTTGCTGCAACAAAATTCAGAAAATCAGACTAACAAACTAAACTAGTTCAAGTACGCAAATAGTTATACGAGTCTCAAAGCCCAATTTTAGTCCATGGATGTGATGGGCTTACACTACCCCAAGGTCCAACAACCATGTCAAAGGAAAATCAAACCAAGATTCGATCAAATCCAGTATGTGAGGATGAATCTTTTTGAGGAAATGAGGAACGATACATGCATGGAATGGGTGAAATGTATTAAAGTCAATTCAACCAAGTTGTCAATTTTCAAGTTCAAAAGATTAGTCAACTTGCAACAAATTTTTGGATGGGATCCAAACATTTCTAGATTAAGATGTCTGAATAGTGTTTGAAGATCTATCTCTTATCTTCGAAACGCACTTTGAATCACTTGATTCCAAGTTTGGGAACTCAAGTTATGACCGCTTTAGTGAAGGCTGCACGAACAAAATTTCTCAAATGGTTTTGAATGTTAATTTGACCACCAATGATGTACATTGAAACTATTGTATAGATTAAAGTAGTATTATATATTTAGTCATCTTAACATTATTTTAATGTCTGCATTAGAGTGGTATTGTGTATTTAGTATATAGATTTATTTTTTCAATATGTTACAAATGACATAATATTTAAAAATAACATAATATAAATTATTATAAACTTAAAAGTGGGCTATGCTCGGGCCTTGAATGTTCAAGCCTAAACCCGTCCCATATTTTAAACGAGCCTAATTTTTTTACTCAAAAATAGTGGTTTCGATACCACAATTCTGACGTGTGAGTCTATAAATATTAATTATTTAATATTTATGAGGTTATTAGTGTCATATAAAAATTTGGTTTAGAAATTTTAATATTTGATTGGTTCATTAAAGAAAAAGGGTTAAATTATAAAAGCTACAAAAGTTAGTTCTATTAACTAAAGGTAATAAATGGTTTTAGAAATTTTACTTAAGGGCCTTAGGTGATAAATTTACCTTTTTCATTTTTAGTTGACGGTTTAGTGGATGTGGACATGAACTTTAATTAGTTTTATTTTTATATAAAAGGGCAACTTGTAATTTAGTTAATAAACAAAATAAAAGAAACAAAAGATGAAATAATAATGATCTTAATCTTTCTTTTCATCTTGGAACCGAAACACCATAGTCAAGGAGAAGCAAACTTTCTGCCAAAGCATTTTCAATTACATGATATGAAATTTAGATTTAATTATAGTGATTTTTATATTTTTAAGATAGGTGTAACTTAATTTAGCTAGTATAAGGATTATTTTGTGAAACTATAAAAGTTTTAAAAAATTACCATTGATGTTCTAGAAGTTTTCTTAATGTGCATGCTTGGGTTGGAAACTTAATGGTGATTTTGAGTTACTTTGTAAAGTAATTTGGTATAATTTTTATGTTTAGGGATTTAATTGAAAATAATGAAAGTATGACATATTTTTCTCATGAAATTTTAGCATGTAAGGACTGATTTGGAGTTGTTATAAATTCGGTTTAATGGGAATAAATTTTTAATTGTGAAAATAATCTTATTGTAGTCTTAAGGATTAAATTGAATAAAGTGTAAAAGTTTGGGACAAAAGTGAAAAGCTATAAATAGGATGAAATATTTACTAAATTGAGTATTAAATGAAATTGAAGCTACTAAATTGAAACAAACTATTTATAGATCAATAACAAGTAGATAACCAAGGAAAATGAAAAGTTGATGAATAGTCATTGAGCTTTCGCTGTCTCTGTAGATTAGCCTTGTTAAGTTCGTACGGTTTAATTAATATAAATTGAAATGTTATTTTGATATTTTGTTGTGGTTGTTGGATAATTTAGACACAATTGAATTATTATAATGTGATGTGAGTCAAGAAAGTAAATGATTTGAATATTATTAATCTGATGATATATAGAGCCCGGATGAACGTATGATAAGATACAATTGACATGCCAATAGGCTATTTTGTGCGTGGTACGGGGTTGACTTTAGTTAGATGGTGACTTTTGATTTGTTAATTTCAACTGAATATACCGATGTCCAACATTTGTTGCGGACTATTGTGTTATATTTACAGTGATTCCGTTGTGTTTCTGGGGGTGGAAATAAAGCCTACAAGCTTGACACTTGGTGCCCAAGTGTGTTTTCAGTTGGCTTAGCTCATTTGAACGTTCTGGTGTGTTTTGGATAGTTAATCGTGTATCCATATCTGTTTATTCAGTTCATCGGATAGGTTTCCAATGGTTATATGACTTGTTATTAAATCTTATAAGTGTCTACATGGTCTTCTAAATGTATATCGAGACATGGTATTGAATGATATCATGTGATTGAATATATTTTGTAACTTGCATATGTACGTGAAACTCACCTGTTGAGTGACTCTGATTGACTGTAATGTTGTTTGTGCAAATGTATACAGTCGTTCAAGTATTAAGTAAGTAAACTGAGTTATCGTCTCCACAGGGATTGTGTATGTTAATCGATTATTTATTGTACACCACAATATTGTCAAGATAAAAAAACCACAAAACAATCTAGAAAAGGTTGAAGTGCCTTAGTCATAAGGGTTTAGAATGTGGATGGAGCATTCGTTAGCCCAAAGGGTATTACAAGAAACTCATACGAACCATAGCGTGTCACACTGGTTGTCTTTGGGTCGTCCACTGTTGCTATTCAAACTTGATGGTACTCTGATTTCAAGTCTAACTTAGTGAACCATCTCGTACTACGAAGTTGATCAAACAAATTTTCAATAAGGGGAATTGGGTACTTGTTCTTTATAGTAATTTTGTTTAAGGCTCAATAATCAATGTACATCCTTAATGTCCCATCGTGCTTCTTTTGGAACAACACTAGTCCACCGAACGAAGATTTAGATGGTCTAATGAATCTCGTATCTAATAACTCTTTTAACTATTTTCGCAGTTCTTCTAATTTTGGCAAGGACATATAGTATGCGGCCCTCACTAGCGGCTACAAATTGGGCACTAACTCAATTCTGTGATCCCCCTCTCTCTTTGGTGGTAATTCTTTGAGAAACTTGGTAGGCATCACATCTCTGAAAGACTACAATAATTGGCTTACTTCTTTTGGAACCTCATCAATGAGCTTAAAGACTTCCTTGACCTTCAATGTGGCTATGTTGGAAGCTTCATCTCTACGGACTCCTTTGGTAAATTGGATCGCCGATAACTTTTTTCTTTCATACCTTCTTTCCTTTTCATTTGTACCATACATCAATGGTTTGGTATCGATATCACCATATAATTGCCAGAAGGAAAAATATTCACTTTAATCCAGTCAAGAAAGCTTAAACCAACCACAAAGTCAAAGCCATCAAGTTGTATTACCTTAATGGTGTCTTTACTAGTCCATTCACCAAGTTGGATCTCAAATCTTTTGGCCACGCCCTCTATCTCAATAGTTTTTGAATTTATGGTCTTGATCTAACCTGATTCCTTCTTTATTTTGAGCTCGAGATCACGAGTAGTTTATCTCGACATGAATAAATCTGATGCACCTGTGTCAACAAGCACATTCAATCTTCTGCTCGTCACAGTGATGTCTACAAACATCAACCCACGACTCGTCTTATCTTTGACACCTCCAGTATCGAATTGAAATTTTTGGTCGCCTCGTCTTCCTTGTCATTTGCTTTCATGGCAGAAAGAGCGATCTTTTTTTGGACAGTCATTGATCATATGTGGACTATCACAAAGGAAAAAAATTAAAAGCCCCTTCTTCTTCCTATCCCATGTTCTTTGAGCCTTGCCGTCACTATCTTTAGCTGACTTGTCTTTGTCTCCCCCACCATTACCCCTTGCTTTGAATTTAGGTTTGGAAGACTTAGGCTTGTCTTTCCTCGGACCCAACTCGAAAAAGGAAAATAACGCCTCTTTCTCGGCATTACAACTCTTGCTTCGCCTATGGTTTCAATCCATCCTTAAAGGAAAATAGCACCTCTTTCTCACCCATATCCGAGATTTGAAGCATGAGTTCGTTAAATTCCCACACATATTCCCTCACTATGCCTTGTTGCGTAAGTTGGCGAAACTTTGTCCTAGCTTCATCCTCGGCTTACTCTGGATAAAACTGTGCTTTGAACTTATTCTAGAACTCCTCCCAAGTCTCAATTTCAGTCCCACCATGTCTCACGTCTATAGACCTACGACGCCACCACAACAAAACAATGTCATTGAAATACATAGCAACAATATTTACTTCAGTGGCATCATCCATAATGCCTTTGACACAGAAGTATTGCTCCACTCCCCACAGAAAATTGTCCACATCTCTTGCAAACCTTGTCCTAATGAATTCTTTGGGCTAGGAAACATCTACACTTGGCTTGGGTGCAACAACTAACCCTTAATTGCCCAAAGTAGCCTTTTAGATTGTGAGTTCACTCTTAAGCTCCGTAATTTCCTCTTTCAGGGCCGCCATCATAGTCTCTAGGGTATCATCCCTATTGGTCAGCTTGTTCTCAATGGAACCAAGAGACTCTGACACATAGTCCCTGAGTTACTCCTTCATGGATTGCAACCCATTGGTGAGTCTCTCATCGACTTCATCAAGCCTCTCTTTGGCGTCCCCCATGGACTCCTCGAGAGTCATTACTCTTTCCTCTTTTTATCTATTTTAATTATGTTTGCTTTGAGTTTTTTTTACATCAATTATGTTATTTTAAATCTTATTTATTAGGATGATTATCTTAATTCAATAAGATTTATTTTATTCATGTTTAATATGTTTGGGCCTCATTCGATCATGTTTTCAATTAATATCATGATGCATTTCGTTCATATGAGATTGGGTGCACTTATATTACCTAAGCGATCCTAACCAGACGATGGCTAGTAGACACATAATTGAAAAGTGCAATGCTCAATTTAGATCCTTAAACCTAACTAAGTTGAGGTTCATAATATTTTTAGTTAGCTCTATTATCTTGCATAGTTTTTATGTTTATGTAATTAAACTATTACAAACGTAAATGTCCCCCTGGCCTTACATAAATGTTAAGAAACCCTTACTTTAATATGATCAATAAAATGTATATTTCACTAAGTAAAAGCTCTGAGAGGACTTAATTTGGTTTCCAAACTCATGAAAGATCGAGTTGCCATGGAATTATTTCTGAACGTTGTTAAGCATGAAAAATAATTGAATTGATAATATAATTGTCCTAGCCCATTTAATGTTGATTGCTTTTGTTGCTAATCCCATCATTCATACATTTAGATTAAAATTGCATTAGGGATAACTCTTTGCATCTAGTTAATTTAATTATCACAATCCAAAATTATTGAGTTTTTACATCAAATTGTGAATTTATAATTTTGCAATTAATCGGTTAAGCTTATACAGTCCCTGTGGAGATGATACTCATTTTTACTTACTTATTACTTGAATGACTGTGTACACTTGCACAAATCCCGTTACAAGTTTTTGGCACTGTTGCTGGGACTATTAATTTAATCATTCTTTGTGAAATTATTTTTACAGTTTGGTTTTAATTAAATTTGTAACATTACTAATTTTTTCTCTATTCTTTATTTGTGATTTATTTTTTAGGTGTTTATGAGCATAGATAGAATCATTGATCTAGATAACTCTTTGCATCTAGTTAATTAAATCTGGGAATTAGGAGGCTGGATATTGAGGCAACCCAATTTGATTCGAAACCAGTGATGTTTTAAATGCTTCAAACGGTGGGCCAGTTCAGTGGTATGCCTACAGAAGATCCACACTTACCCTTTCGATTATTCATGGAGGTGAGTGATTCGTTCAAGATAGCTGGTGTGACTGTAGACGTACTAGGGTTGAAATTATTTTTGTACTCGTTCTGAGATTGAGCATGAGCATGGCTAAATTTATTGCCACCAAGTTCAATCTCTACTTAGCAAGAATTAGCAAAAAGGCTTTTGGTAAAGTATTTTCCACCGCAAGAATGCAAAATTGTGAAATTAGATAACTACTTTTCAACAATTGGATGAATAGTCCTTATACGAGGTGTGGGAAAGATTCAAAGAATTACTTCGAAAGTGTCCTCATCATGGGATTCCTCATTGTATCCAATTGGAAACATTTTATAATGGTCTCAATGCACATACAAGATTAATGGTAGATGCTTCTGCGAACAGTGCGATTTTGTCTAAGTCTTATAATGAGGCTTAGGAGATCATCGAAAGGATCGCTAGCAACAATTACCAATTGCCAACAAATCGAGCAGTTTCTGGAAGACAAGTAGTTGGAGTGCATGAAGTGGACGCACTAACTTCACTCTCTACTCAGGTATCTTCTATTTCCTTAATGTTAAAACAATTTACGACTAATGGTTTAAATAATTTTACAGCTTAATCACCGAGTCAATATGATGTTGTTTCCTGTGTGTATTGTGGGGACGATCATTCTTTTGAGAATTACCCTTTAAACCCTGAATCTGTGTGTTATTTAAGGAATCAGTATCAAAATAGAAGTGGACAAGGACCATAGTCTAACTTCTACAATCCATCGTGATGGAATCATCTGAACTTTTCCTACAATAACCAATAAACTAAATCGAACACACATATGTACCATAGACTCAATCAAAAACCACCTCAAGTTGAATCATCAAAAAGTTTGGAGGATTTGTAAAAGGCGTACATGGCGAAAAATGAAGCCTTGATCCAAATTCAAGCAGCAACGCTGAAAAATCTGGAGAACCAGATGGGTCAGTTAGCTACTGAGTTCGTAGTAGACCACAAGAAGCCTTGCCAAGCGATACAAAATATTCGATAAATTTGAGTAAGGAACATTGCAAGGTAGTTGCATGACGAAGTGGTAAGATTTTGAAACCTAAAGAGGTTGTGGTTGGAGATGAGCCTACTGAAAAGGAGGAAAGTCAACCAATAGTTGAAGTTCCTACATCGAAAAAAATCAAATGCTGAAAAATCTGATGAGGTAGACCCTAAACTAGTAAATTTTGAGAAGCTAACACTTTATTATGCGGATTTTCCTCCTCAGAAAAGCTGTCCATACCAACCTAAATTTCCATATCTTCAAGGACTCCAGCAGAATAAGTAGAAACAAGAGGTACAGTTCAAAAAGTTCTTGGATGTTATAAAGAAACTACATATCAACATTCCGTTTGTAGAGGCTTTAGAATAGATGCCCAACTACGTGAAGTTTATGAAGAATATCTTGTCCAAGAAGAAAATGCTCAGTGAGTATGAGGCTGTTGCTTTGACGAATGAGTGTAGTCCATTCTTACAAAACAAGCTACCTCTGAAATTGAAAGACCCTGGAAGCTTTACGATACCTTGTAACATCGGTGAATCATATTGTGGTAAAGCTTTATAAGGAGCAAGCATCAACTTGATGCCCAAATCTATTTTCAAGCTTTTGGGAATAGGTGAAGTAAAACCTACTACTGTGACACTTCAACTAGATGATCGATCGTTAGCATATCTCGAAGGACAGATCGAGGATGTTTTGGTAAGAGTTGATAAATTTATTTTTCCTGCTAATTTTATTGTGTTGGATTTTGAAGTAGACAAGGAAGTTACGATCATCTTGGGGAGACCTTTCCTATCCATGGGAAGAACGTTGATAGATGTGCAAGAATGAGAACTCACCATAAGAGTTCAAGATGATAAGGTAACGTTTAACGTTCTGAAGGCCATGAAATTTCTTGATTTGATGGAAGAGTGTTCAATAATGGAGGAATTAGAAACCTTAGTTTCTATGGAAAGTAATTCTAAAGAAGACCCATTGGAGAACAGTTTAGGGTCTAAACCATTCGAAGATGAAAAAGGTAATGAAGGTTTGGCTTTGATGGAAGCCAATCCAGGGAGTTATGATCAACCACTATGGTTCGAACAACTAGAGTTGGAAGTTCGGGAATTTACACAACCCAAGTTGCCAATTGAGGAACTTCCTAAGCTTTTCGTCCCACTTAAAATACGTTTATCTTGGTAATAGTTTTACTTTGCCTATGATTGTTTAAGTGGACTTGACAGAACATAAAGAGTAGTTGATTGCTATTTCAAAGAAATTTAAAATAACAATTCGTTGGACCATATCTGATATACGAGGTATAAACCCTTCCTTCTGTATGCATAAAACTATTTTAGAGGAAGGTGAAAAATGTAAAATTGATGGGAAAAGGAGCCCTATCATGAAAGTAGTACGGAAGGAGGTAATCAAATGGTTAGATGTGAGAATTATTTACCCCATCTTAGATAGTTCTTGGGTAAGTCTAGAAAAATGTGTACCAAAGAAATGTGGGATCACGATTGTCAAGAATAAACAAAACAAGTTAATCTTGACGAGAACTATAATGGGTTGGAGAATTCGTATCAACTACAGAAAGTTGAATAAAGCCGCTCGTAAGGATCATTTTCTGTTGCTTTTTATGGATCAGATGTTAGATCAATTGACATGTAATGAATTTTACAACTTTTTAGATGGATATTCGGGATACAACCAAAGAGTTGTAGCCCCGGAAGACCAACATAAAACTACTTTTACCTACCAATACGATACATTTGCTTTTAGGCGAATGCCTTTTAGCTTATGTAATTCACCTGCCACATTTCAGCGATGTATGGTGGCAATTTTCATTGATATGGTTGAAGATTTTGTTAAGGTTTTCATGGATGATTTTGTTTTATTTTTGGTAACATTTATGATGTTTGTTTGAATAATTTGGCTAAGGTACTTAAAAGATGCGAGGAGAAGAATCTTGTCATTAACTGGGAGAAATGTCATTTTATGGTTAAGGAGGGAGTTGTCTTACGACATAAAATTTCCAAAAATAGATTTGAAGTGGATAAAGCAAAGGTAGACGTAATTGAAAGATTACCACCTTCAGTTATTGTGAAAGGAGTTAGAAGTTTTTTAGGCCATGCTAGTTTTTATCGTAGACTTATTAATGACTTTTCAAAAATTTCTAAACCTTTGTGTATGCTTTTAGAAAAAGATGTTTTTTTTTTATTTTAACAAAGCATGTTTAGAAGCTTTTGAAGAATTAAAAAGCTGGTTAATGTTAGCCCCAATATTCGTTACACCTGATTGCAACTCATCTTTTGAGTTAATGTGTGATGTAATCGATTTCACTGTTGGAGTTGTGATGGGTCAAAGAAGGAAAAAAGTCTTTCATCCTATCTACTATGCAAGCAGAAATTTGACTAGAGCCCAACTCAATTATACGATAACTGAAAAAGAACTCTTTGCTATAGTTTTTACTTTGGACAAGTTCCGTTCATATCTTATAGGTACCAAAGTTATAATGTTTACCAATCATGTACCATTAAGTTCTTACTCAGGAAGAAGGATGCTAAACCGATGCTAATTCGTTGGATACTTTTACTCTGAGAATTTGAACTTGATATCCAAGATGGAAAACGTGTTGAAAATCAAGTAACCGATCATCTATCGAGGTTAGAACAAAATGAGGTAACTTTCTCACTTGTTCCAATTAATGAGAATTTTCCTAATGAGCATATCTTCAAGGTAAGTCGAATCTATGAAACACTTTGGTTTGCTGATTTTGTCAATTATTTAGCATGTGGAATAATTCCTCGAGAAATGACATACCAACAAAGGAAGAAATTCATTCATGATAGTCAATATATTTCTGGAAGGATCCATCTTTGTTTAAACAAAATGTAGATAACATAATCAAGAAATGTGTAGCTAGAAGTGAGATTGACGAGATTTTGTACCACTGCCATTCATTTCCGAGTGGGGCACACTTTGGTGTTCCCACACTGTAATGAAGATTTTACAAGCTAGATTATTTTCGCCTACAATGTTTTAGGGTGCATATGCATATGTGAAAAACTACGACAGATGCCAAAGAACCATAAACATATTAAGGAGGAACTAGATGCCCTGAACAAATATTTTAGAGGTAGAACTATTCGGCGTATGGAACATTAATTTTCTAAGCTCGTTTCCTTCTTCGTATGGTAATAAGTATATTTTGGTAGATGTGGACTATGTATCCAAGTGGGTTGAAGCCGAGGCGTACCCAAGAAATGATGCTAAGGTATTCATGCGATTCCTACATAAGAATGTATTTACATGGTTTGGGACTCCTAGAGCTATAATTAGTGATGAAAGGTCTCACTTTGTAAATAAATGACTTAGGTGGTTGCTTGACAAGTACGGTGTGAAGCATAAGATCACTATTGCCTATCACCCACAGTCAAATGGGCAAGTTGAAAGGGTGAATTAAGAAATCAAAGATAATCTTGAGAGGGTGGTTCACCCTAATAGAAAAGATTGGTCTCGAAGGCTCAACGATGCTTTATGGGCCTATCAAACTAATTTTAAGACACCGTTAGGAATGACTCTCTATAGGTTAGTTTTTGGAAAGGCATGTCATTTGCCACTTGAAATGGAGAATAAAGTTCACTAGGCCTTGAAACATTTAAATTTGGATATTAAGTAAGCCGGTGAGAGAAGGATTCTACAGCTTGATGAGTTAGAAGAGTTGAGGTTATTTTCATACGAGAATGCCAAGATGTGTAAAGAAAAATCTAAGAGATGGCATGATAGTCATATACAGCCTCGTGAATTCAGAGAATGTCAGAAAGTGTTGTTATTTAATTCGAGGCTAAGGTTATTCCCTAGGAAGCTTAAATCTTGATGGAAAGAACCTTATACCATCTACAAAGTTATCCATATAGAGCTGTATATTTGTACGACAACCATGGAAGTACACTTAAAGTTAATAATCGTCTCAATCACTATTGGGATGGTAAAGTTGAGCGAATTAAAACCTCGTTCAAATTATTAGACCCTTAATTTTTCATAAACCTACATCTTAATAAAAAGTTAGAAATTATTTTCTTAAATTAGTATATTTAATTAATTCTGTCTAAGGGGATTGAAACTTAAGCAGGACTGTTGTGACCCATCCAAACTTTCCTGAGAATTAATTTAATGTAATCTTTTGAGAAGAAATTTTCTAATTAATTTTGAAATTTTTTTTTAATTTGGTTTTTAATTTTAGTTTTAATTGTTTATGTTTAATGGAGGGGTCAAATTGGCCCAAGTACTAATCAATTTATTTTATTTTAAGTAGTCTAGTTTGTAAATACAGTTTGGGCTCAAGGCCTGAAACAACAAAGAGGACAAATTTACCCCATCGGTGCCGTCTATAAGGGTTCCCCAAAACCCTAAAATTGCCACCACCTTTTCCCTCCATCTATACTTGCCGTCCAAGTCACTTAAGTAGCTAAAAATTTGCTACAAGTTTACCCTAATTCATCACTATATAAACCCCTCTCTACCACCATAGTTCTCACAACCCTTCAAGTAATTAGCTTAAACCCCAACCACTTATTCTTTTTCCTCTTATTCATCGACCTAAATCCCGAAAATCTCCCCAAATTTCCTTTCTTTGTCACAAAAACCTAGCTTACTATCGCCACGACCCTTTTCCCAGAGCAACCATGTCACCGCCATAAAATCCCTTACTTCATCCATTGCCAAATTTTGTCTATTTTTTGGGAAAAATCACCATGTCTCAAAAAAGAACTAGATCTTTTAAGACCTCTACCGAAAATCCCATTGTGATTCAAGATGAGAAAGTGAAAGAAAAGTTTGATTCTATCTTTAACAATCAACCTATGATGCTGGAAAAAAGTTTCAACTTGGAAACCAATGAAAAGATGGTTGTGCCTTTGCCAATTCGAAAGACAATTGATGCCCTCAATTAGAACTATGCCAATTTGAATAAGCCAGGTGCTACTAAAGTTCTTGTTTACAAGAAGAAGGTACTCCTAACTTCTAAGTCCATTAATGATTTGTTTAACCAACCTGATGTTGAAGAAGATGAGTATTTTTCAATGATGACAAATATAAATTGAGATTTTCTTCAACAAGTGCTTAATGTTGTGAAAAATCCAGGATCCCAATGGATTATGAGAAAGTATGGTAGTCATATTTGACAAAGGGAATATCTAAAACTGTTGGCTAAGGTATGGTTCTACTTTATTCGATGTAGTTTCATGCCTATCTCACACAGTTCCACCATCTCGATGGAGCGAATTCTTTTGTTGTATGCAATTATGACAAAAAGGTCTATCAATGTTGGGAATATCATTATCAAGGAAATCCATGATTGTGCTAGAAAGAAGATTGAAAGTGCTTCCTTTCCATCATTGATAACTTCACTTTGCTTAAGGGCACAAGTTAAAACAAAAGCAAACTTGAAGGGCCCGTATGTTCAAGGCTGCATCATATCCCAATCTTGAAAGGTTAGTGGAGAATGTCCATGAATTGAACCCAACTGAACCAAATGAACTGACAAAACCAGAAACTGATGAGTCATCGAACAAATTCAAAACGAAAGGTAACTCAATTACTAATACAAAAGAAGCAGAATTTGAGGAAGAATCAAACAATCCAGAACCAATAAAGGAACCAGAAGCCTCTAAACCAAGAGGGGAGTCAAATGCTAATGAGCCAATTGAACCAAGTGTTGATCCTGAGTTGACTATTCCTATGCCCACTTCTTCAAACACTATGAAGAAATTGAAATTGTCAATTATGATTGATATGATGAAATTTATGTATAACCAACAACATGCTTATTGGAAATGTGGAAAGATTAGAGATGATTCTATAAGAGATACTTTTAAAAATATCTCTAACAAATTTGTTCTTAAGTTCCCAGATTATATCTTCAAGTCATGGAAGGAAAATGAGTATACAAGTGATGATGAAACATTAAAGGAGGAAGACGAGGAGGATAAGTCAAATAAATAAAAGGGAGAATTGATTAGTTATAATTTTTTTCTTTCATATAATAAATTAGCAAGAATGAATAAATAAGCTCAATGCCTCTTCAATAAAAAAAGTGAAGTGATGTTGTAATGGGAATGAACATGTCTAGTATTGGATTGTTGAGAAAGACTTGGTACTTAAACAATCTTTATGACTCACCTCTTTTTCTTGCAACCCTACCTGGTGTTCAGTTTTCATTCATTACTTTGTTTTCGCAATGAGGACATTGCTTCATTTTAAAAAGGGGGTAAGGCATTTCACATTAACTTTAAAGTATGTTTTGATCTTTTTACTTAAGTATGCTGAAATAAATGAATGTTCAGAAAGAATTTTTGTTCATAAGTATGTTCAAATGCAGGCTTGATTTCTGATTTTATCTACGTTATTATTATGTTATCTTGAGTGATAGAATGCTTGTATATTCTTTAGACTTATGTAGTATTTGCCATGAAATTTTGAGTTTTTTAGAAATAGACATGTATGAAGGTTTAAGTATTTAGAATTGACTTAGTAACTTTCTTAAGATGAAATCCTAGAAGGTATAAGAATCTAATATGATATAGATAAACTTTCTTTGGATCGTTTGAGCATTTTAAGCCGACCTTATTAAATTAACCCTCGAAACTTAATTTTTGAGCTTAAATGGCATGTTTATTGCAAATTACCTACATCATAAGCCGTATTACCATCTTTTTAATTTTATGCTATTTTGTGCACCTATCTTAACTAAAATTTTCTTGGTGATCAATGTAACGCCCCGAATTTGGGCCTAGATTGAAATAGGTCTTGAGCATGGGATCACATAAAAATTTATGCGTGCAAGAAAATGACATAAATGAATGTCTTCTTCAGTGTTTAAGTGATTTAGGAAGAGTTGGGAGTGTTGGAGAAGTCTTGGGTTCAAACTTGGGCTTTAACAAAATTTTTTGTTTTTGCTCTTTAGTGAATCTTGGCCTTAGCTTGAAGGCTTTATAAATATTTTTGTGAAATCATGACTAAAAAGAGCCTGTGGTGTAGTGGCAAGGAGGCAACATAGGTGTGGCAAGGAGGTGGCATCACAGGTGTGGTAAGAAGGTCAAAGCTTCAAGCCTCACTACATGCAAATGGGATTATTTATTTTACTCATGTGGAGGTAAGAGTTGGTGTTGGATTTGAACTCTGTGTTGGAGAGTTTTAATTGGTCAAATGAGTGATTTAAGGAGTGGATCATGGAGGATTTGAGGAGTTATTTTAGGATAGAATTTGGGAATTTGAATTGGAGGGGGAGTGTGTGCCGTTTGGGGGGGAATTGAGGTATAGGAAATTCGACTAGGGGGCTGCTAGTGCCGAATAGGTCATTAGGCAACTGGGGCTTTCAATTTTGAATTGTGTTTTTCCTCGATTTCAGTTGGGAATTTCGGTCAGTTTCGATATACCTATTCTTGTTTGGTACTTTTTTTCCAAGTTTTCAAGTACATTTTCTGCTCTATTTTCTTTTCTTTTTTGGTTGTTGGCCGAATCTCTTTTCCCCTCTTACTGGTCTAATACTTCTTTCCTCTCCTCTCCTCTCCTCTTCTGTCGAAATCTTCCTTTCCTTTTTCCCCTCTGCCCTTCGTTGTTTTTCTTCCTCAATCTTTCTTTTCCAAACCCCAACCGTTTCTTTCTCCTTTCTTGTCTTCTAACCGAACAATATCCAACCATTATCTCATCCTCTACGCTGATCCTCGGTATTGTTTCTTGTCGTATCTGTGCTGCAAGTCTCTGACTTTTGGTAAATGGTTGTACTTATCACTTGGGTATTTTGTTCTTCTCCTTGCTTGTTCAAAACCAAATATCATTCTTCCTTAACCTTTGGTTGTTCCTTTCTTTTATGGTGTGGATCATTGCGTTTTTAGAGTTTCTTCAAGGAGTGGTGGTTTGCAAGTGGCTGAAGTAATCGATCTTGGCTTCAATTTAATAGAGGTAAGGAGGGAGCTTGGGTTTGAGTACTCTTAAAAAGGCGTTATACCCTATCTATTATGATCTAACTGTGGGACTTGTTGTTTTAGGTGGGCGTTCGTGGAAACAGTACCTTTTAGTAGGTGTGTAATCACATCCTCTCTTCTACGAATTGGCAAAAGCCGAAAAGCTAAAAACACGATAGTCGAGGCTACATGAGTGTGCGATCACTCGTGCAGGAAAACCAAGCCCTCGAGACTGGATGTTGGGCTGTAGAGGCCCCCATGTGCGTTTTCATGGGCTTAAGCCGTAATGAGCCTAAATTACCGAAATACCCTCGATGGGTAAAATTACCAAAATACCCTCGATGGGTAAAATTACTGAAAACCCCCGATAGATAAAATTGTTGAAATCCCTTTGATGGGTAAAATTACCAAAATGCCCCCGATGTGTAAATTTACCGAAATACCCTCGATGGGTAAAATTATCGAAATACCCCGATGGGTAAAATTATCGAAATACCCCTATAGGGTAAACTGTCTGTTATGGCCTTATGCTATGTATGACCGTTTTGCTTTATCATATTTATATGATTGTTACTGAGTATAAGATATTACATACACGACATACTGTATGGGGTTGGGATCTTGTATTGGAGGAAGTGATTGATATGTGAGGGTCACACGGGTCACATGAGACTACTGTAGACCGACCGATGGCTTTTAAGTCGATTATGTGATTGGCAGATCTATTGCAATATTGGTTAGTGCCGCAATCAGTGCTACATAAGGAGTGTAGGGATGGGTGGGTCGATTTAATCCCCACAAGAGTGTAGAGTTGGATAGGAGATGGAGTGCAGGGTTGGTATGGGTATTTAGGCATTGCGTATACTGATTCTGATATTGAGATGGGCTTAGGCCCAGATATATGTGATATGTTCCATTTGATATGGGCTTAGGCCCAACCGAGGCTGATGATGGCTAAGGCCATTTGCCACTATTACCTATTGGGTTAAGGCCCGCACTGATACTGTTACTGTTAAGGGCTCAGGCCTAAACTTATTCTATTTCTTTAATAAGGGGATTACACACTGAGTTTTCGTAAACTCACCCCGTTTTTAACCTTTTAGATAATCCCCAGCGTTAGACGGTTCGTAGTTGCGAGGGACTCAAAGAGGGCCACACAACTGCACTTGTTTTATTCTGTTTTGCTCATTTACTTAAGCAATTTGATTTTGATTTGGGTTGTAATGAGGCCTCTATAATTTTGAATTTTAAATTTGGGATTTGATGTTAGTTATATTTCCTAGGAGTAGAACATGGTTTTCCAAAACAATAACTATTTTCTAACACTTCGTTTTCGCACCTCAATTTTTAATTATCACGTTTTCGTAAATCATTTGCTTTAACTTAAGCTTCTGTAATAATAAGGTTTGAAGGTAATAACTTTTTAATAAACCTTGATTAAAAATAAACAAACACAAATTAAGGTTTTATACAAGTTTTAAATGGCTAGAAGTTGGAAATTTCAAGAAGGGTTTTTAATAAAACATGGTTTTCGAAAAACACTTCAATGTGACATGCCAGATTCGGGCCTAACTTCTAGGCCAGGTTTGGGGTGTAACATTTAGTCGTATCAGAGCCAAGTTGCAAAACTGGGGCTGTGAAATGGGCTTTAGTTTTTATTTTAAAGATATTTACAAATGATTTTAACGTAATTTTGAAAGATTTCTTTTTGTGGCACACCGAGTCCCAGGCATCGGACAAAGTAAGTTCTCCTGATACTGAAATATATTTTAAACTGTTATACTTTAAATAGTTACTGGACTTACTTTAAATGATAGACTATACTGAGACTCTTTAGCTAGAGTAAACTAAGAAACTATAGGAAACTAAAACTATAGTGAGCTTGCGATTGCAAAAACAACTCTTACCTACTACTTCCATAAAACATCTGCTTAATTATTGAAACTATGAGCTAAATTCATAAAATTTCTAATTCAGATAATACGCGAAACGATAATGAGCACTAGAAGGGGTGCAAAAGGTCGCAGCAGAAGCCGTGGAAGTGCTAGGGTTGGATCTTCGTGTAACACCCCTTACCCGTGTTCCTTACTGAAACAGAGTATGAGGTATTACTAGAACTCAAACACTTAT
>JABFAF010277613.1:0-14303 GCA_013677275.1 Gossypium schwendimanii | reverse complement strand
AGAAATGCTGTCGAAATTTAAAAAAAAAAAAGTTAGTAATACCTCATACTCCGTTCCGGTAAGGAATACTGGTAAGGGGTGTTACAGCACTAATTAATCCCTATGGCATGTCAGGTGCATCATCACTAAACATTAAGTTTACTAGTGCATTTCATATCAAACTCACATTAACACTTGGCATATAAATATAAATCATGTTTTATAATATAAAATATATGTCCAAATTATATACTTGGAGCTCTTTAAGCAACCATTCATTATAACATAATTCATACATTTTCTAGCTAACCAAGTCACATTATTACATGCTTTAATAGTCAATCAATCATATTGAAATGTTTGTTAAGAAACTTATTATCTCTTCATTTGCATAATACATGCTTGCCTATTTTTCATAATTTCTTCTCATCATTTTATACCATATTTTCTTTTAATCATGTTTCAATGCCATATTGACCATTTCACTTTCTAAACCAATAATTAAATAAGTTCACTCCAGCAATACAAATTCATTTTATGACATTTAATTCCTCAATTCACTTAGCTCAATTTAATGCACCTAAGCCTAATCCCATTTTCTTTTACTATATTTCCTTCAATTACCAAATCTCATATAACCATTCTTTTGCTATCTAACTATTCTTAACCATATTTTAAGAATACACAGCCATCAACATAATATTATTATACCATTTTAACAATTTCATAATTAACTTACTAAAGGAACTTAAGAAATTCCAAAGTACTTACCATTTTGGATGCTTTACAACACAACTATGCTTCCATAAATTTGAATCCAAGCTCATCAAGCTTGGAAACCCTATTTCTCATCATTTCCTATTTTCCATATACATAAAAATATAACCAAAATTAATGAATAATCTTTCTACAGTTTTTCAAGCTAATCTATAACATATATCAAGTGAGGGAGGATGGAAAACACTATATCTTACTTCCATGGAGCTCTCTCTTACTAGCCATGATTTTTCACACTGTAACCATATAGGCCCTAGGTTGAAAATGATGAAGATGATGGAGGAAAACTAGTGTGGAGGTTGTTTCCATGGTGATTTTAGCAAGAAAATCAAAGTGGGTGTTAGAACTTAGCTTGGAAACGAGAAAGGAAGACAAAAAAAAAAGTTTGGTATAGGCTTTCTTTGTAACAACTCGTTTTTTAGTGGTATCAAAAATAGTGGTTTCAGGACCATAAATCTAATAAGTAATTAGTGTTTAAATTATACGAGTCAATAGTAATTTTATAATGAATTTTGATTTGATGAATTTTAACCAATTTAATTAAAAGTTAGTATAAGTGGTTCGATTCAAAAGTCAAGTGGTTATTGAAAATAAGGTACTAGGACCTCGTTTCTGTAATTTAAAGTCGTAAATACTTTTATTAAATAATTACAGAGTCATTTTATATGTGAATTGAAGTTTGGTCCGATAATTTTGATGATTGATTCTTAATTTAGGTAAAAAGACTAATTTGTAAAAGAGGTAAAAGCCAATCGCTATAGATTTGCAATACTAAAGGGACCAAAATGGTGATTAGACCATGGTCAAAAAGTCCAAGCAATGGTGACATGATTAAATCCACTAACTTTTGTGCTATATACCTATTTAGTCCTAGTTAGTTTAAGGTTAAATTGAAATAAAGTTTTTTTAACTGGAATTCAATATAATTGAAGGACCAATTGTGTAATTGGACCTCCTTTAAATGGCCTAATAAGAGAAATGATGTGGAATTCTCTAGATTGTGTTAAACTGCATTTAGATCCTAATTAATTAAAAAGGACTAGATCATGAAAGCTGCAAAAGTTTATTAAAATTGGTTAAAAGGTCTAAATTATTAAATGGAGAGGACTTTAATGGTAAATACACCATATATGTATTAAGTGGACGGTATAAGTGTTAAAAATTCATGAACTTTTGTTTGTTTTTAATGGGTAAAGTAGTAAATTGTAAATACTAAGTAAATAAAAGCATAAAACAAAAGAATAAGTCACCACTTTCATATTTTCTTCTTAAGGAAGCACCGAAAAGCCATGGATAGAGGTTTTAACCATCGGCCAAGCTTCAATTTGGTAAGCCAATTTTAACCGGTTTCTTGTAATTTTTATATTTTTGAGATCGTTACAACGAGGTCCAGTTAAATCGTATCTCCATTTCAAAATGGTTAAAGATTATGGATTGTGACATTGATGAGTTTTGGATATTCTTGAAGTTTTATGATAAATTATTAAGTTTGATTATTAAATAAGACTATTTTGTAAAGTAATTTTTAGTAATTTTAATGTTAAAGAACTAAAATGTTAAAGTGATAAAATTACAAGGACTTGATATAAAATAATTGCAATTATGAGCTGTTATGAGGCCATTGAATATTTAGCCAAGTTTGGATTTTAGTAAAAATGGTTAAATTGCATGTTTTGTGCTTAGGGACTGAATTGAATAAAAGTAAAATATTGGGGGTAATTTTGTAAAAATATCAAAAAGACTTAATTGCATAAAAGATTTAATTTTACTGATGAAATTAGTTAATTGAATAAAATTTTTATTTTAGATAAAGAATGAGTTGTAAATCGAGGCATAGAGAAGTTACTGAATAGTCCATGTACCTTTGTCATTATTGCAGTTTAGTCAGGTAAGTTTGTTTGGTTTAACTTTAGTACATTTTTTAAAATTTATTACATGAACCTATTTGCATAGTGTTGGATTATATTGAAGTGTGTAATTCAAAATGGAAATAATGAATTGATATAACGTCGATTATTGATTGAGATACTTTAAACTGTTACTGGAAATCAATCATGTAAGTTCATTGATATAAGTATGTTATAGATAATTTCCTTAACACTTGTTTTACTTTAGTAATTGTAGTGTTTCATGATTATTGAATGCTTGATTTAATGGAGGTTAATAGTGAAATTGAAATGTATTAAGTGTAATGTATCGGGCCTTGTGCCTAACAGGCTTTATGCTGGTGTATTATAATGTGTCGGGCCTTGTGCCTACCAGACTTTGTGTCAGTGTATCTATCGGGCTTAATGCCTAGTAGGCTTCATGTCGATGTAATTACTAGGCTTAGTGCCTAGCAGGGTTCAGGCCGGTGTAACAATTTGTACTGGATATTGGTGATAGGAGATCTTGCTAAACAATAACTTGGAATATGATTTGAATTATTGTACTGTGCAATACTCACCTGTTATAAGCTGTGATTGACAGAAATTCTGATATTAACCTTGTGACAGGAACTCTACTATTTAATCTTGTTATTTGATTTGTTGTGTTTAAATTCGGAAAGATTTACCATTTCATCGATGAACTTACTAAGCTTTATAAAAGCTTACTCGTGTATTTGTCTTACTTCCTTGTAGATAACGTCTTATGGATAATCGGGTGGTCAGATCAACTTGAAGAATCACACTATTCGGGGATCTTTTGGTAGATTTTGGTTTCTATTTGGCTTCTATGGCATGTAATAGGAGAAATTGATTATGTTTGTAAAGGGTCATAAGTACTTGTTGGTGTTGTTGTTAATGTGCATATGGTGATGTGATATAAGTAATTAAGTGAAATGTGCATACTTGATTCTATGGTAAAGCAAAAAAGGCTGGGCATGAGATAGTAAGTTTGGCTTGAATTTCGGTATAGCATTTTGGGATAGAAAATAAGTTATTTGAATGTCCTTGTAGCTTGTAAACTTAGTTAAGAAAATAAATTGTGTAAGTACTTGAAATGTGGTGTCATTGATGACACATTGGTTAGACCTTAGTATGATTGTTTTGACATGTTTTGGGTGTCATTGAAATGCATTTAAAAAGTCTTATAATTATGTGTTGAGAATTGGTTTAGGTACATAAACATTTGGATTTGAATGAAGTATATTTTGGGTCATTTTATGATAACACGGCCTGGGACATGAGCTGTCACAAGATCGTGTGTCACACACGGGTAAACCACACGGGTGTGTTCCCTAAATGTGTTTGGTACAGTTTTCACACGGTCTACGACACAGTAGTGTGAGGGTATTTTGAATGCTACATGGGCTAGCACACTGCTGTGTGGATTTATTTCGTAAGGTACACGGTCTATCACATGGCCGTGTGATCCATGTTTTGAAAATTTTTAATTTTTCCTTGAACTTTATGATTTGTTTTGAATTGGTCCCTAATTTTTTCTAAATTAATTTTAAGGCCTTGTAAGCTCTATTTAATGTTCGTAAATATATGTATTACTCCGATTTGAATTATTATAAAGTTCTGTTAATTAATTTAACAACTTGATGCTATCTATTTTTCATTGTTCTGTAAAGTACGGTAATACACCATAACCTTAAATCTGATGACAGAATCGGGTTATGGGTGTTACATTCTTCCTCCTCCATTGCTTTTGCCAACCAAGGGAAATAAAATGAGGGTTTTTTTACCTTTTTCTTTCTTTTTAATTACACATGAAATGGACTAAGGCCCAAGTTTAAAATTCAAGTACAAATTTATCAAATTATGGCCCAATCGTTCTATACATCCACCTTTCTCAATGCATTTCTTTTGGCAAAGACTATTTTTTCCGCTTTTCGGATGGTAAATATTTTTCAAAACATGAAGTGTGAATCAAACCCAAGTTTGAATTGAAATTGAGATACTAATGGAAGTTCTTCTCTTCTGATTCAGATGGATTCATATTTGAAAGAGGTTGACAATAAGTTCTTTCAAAATGGACTAGTCATTGCTCTGCTAGAGGTGTTCCAGAAATGTCTGCAATCGAGTAAATATCTCTACGAACTAATGGATTAGATCGAATTGCAATATTTGTACAAGTTATACCTTTCATCACCACTTTGTGGAAAATCATTAGATATGAATATGTTAGATACCTGCGACTTGATTGGTGGAGGTGAAATAGTATCTTTCCCCAAAAAAGCATGTTTTTTTTACTACGGCACAAGAAAATATTTTGTTACAAATGAACAAGATATTGAGGAATTATCCATACGTAAAATCATAATAATTGATACAAGCCTTTTCCACATAAAAAGGGAATTTTTTGTTACAATAGAAGTAGAAGTGATATAGATTATTCAAGAATCAAAGTCAATTTGCTTTATAAAAAAAGATATCAATGAACTTCAATGAAATGGTTTCACGGGATTCAACCATTTGTCTTGATCGTGGGATATCATTAAGAAATAGGAATCCATGTTATCAAAAGATTTCCTGTGATTATTTCTAGTATGGAATGAGTTAATCATCCACTTTGGTATCTTATAGACCAAAAATGGTGATATTGTTCCTCCATTGATCAAGAATTTCAGTTTTTGAGAAGTATTATGATCATCTAATAAGAAAGGTTTCAATTTTTTCAAATGAACGATCTAAAGACCTATGGATTCTAACAACTGATTGCAAAGGTGATCATTCAAACCTTTCAATTCATAGATGTGGATCTCAGACCTATGAATGGGGATATTCTCAAAACTCACAAAGAAAAAAGGAAGTGAGTTAGACAAAAAGAGAAGCAACTTGGATAAAAAGAGAAGTAACTCGAACAAAAGAAATGGAGTGACTTAGAGAAATCTTTTTTGTCGATAACCTTCAGACCAATCAATCAAATATTGATTAATACGTAATCGATCGAACACTACTTGAAAACGGCTCTTGTGCTCAGAAACGAAATGCTCCAAATGCTCCTGGAAATTCTTACTCCCACTGGACCATTTGTTTTTATATGCATTAGGATCCTGATTAATGGATCGACAATGTCCAATTGGTCCATGTAAGTTTTAATTATCAAATATCCCATCAAAATAATATATTCATCATAAAATTCTAGAAAAAATGAGTAAAATGTCCTTTCGGGAATAAATTACCTTTCTATCCCTTTATGCCTCTAAGCATAATTTCCTCTCAATAATTAGGTATTAACCAACCCACATTCCAAAATTCACATTTATCTCTTATTAATAATCATTAGATGAAGAAACTTACACTTTTGTCTCTCTTTTTCTCAACAAAATTAGAAAATTTGCAATGTAGTCCTTGTATTATTATATCTTTCCAATTTGATCTCAAAATCAATTTTTGTTACATTAAAACATTTTATAACCTATTTTCATGTTAAATAATCAGTAATAATTCATTTTTCCCATTTTCATCTAACTTTAGTTCTTGAACTTTTCAAAATATGTGATTTTGTTCTTTTTGTAAAATTCTCACTTTTAAATTTCTTTTCATTAATTTTTATCTCCAAAGTGAACATTGTTATTGTAACATCCCAAATAATATAAGGTTAAACCTTTAGAAATTATCAAAAACTAAACCTAGCCTAGTGGTTAAGAGATTAGTAGAAGATATAGAGGACTAAGGTTTAAGTTTCTTAGATTCCATTTTTTTTCCTCTCCTCACTACCAAAAGCACCAGCCACGTTAACCATCCTAATATTTTGATGATTCTTAGACAAATGGGCTATTTGCTCAATAGACCCAAAACTCTTGCTCAACCCAATCCTTTACAATTCATTCCTAATCTAACCAAATCTCTCATTTGTTATTTTAGCAAATTAAAAGCCCTACCTTACTCTTATCTCTTCATAATCTTAAAAAACTCTCTGTTACAATATTGCTCCCAAAATCTTGCTGTAAGAAAATAAATATTGAAATATTGACTCTTTACGATCAAGCCTAAATCCATTATTTTCATCAAAATCCTTGAAGTTTGTGTCGCTTATTGGTCAAATCTCTATCAAGAATCAGTAAGTATCGCATTCCCATCCAATTATAATCTTTTGATTTTGATTAACAAATGAGCTTTAGTAGATCTTTCAATCTATTATTGAATCTTTAAGTTTCTGTCAAAAAATCCCTCAAATCTTGAAAAAAAAAAACCTTATTGATCATTCCGTTTTGCTAATTGAAAGGCCATTGTAGGTGTTTTGATCGAGCTTGAACGTGGAGTAGTCATTTGCGATCCCGGGAAAGTAAGGTGGGTGACTTTTTCTGAAAAATCAGGTCAAATTTTGAAACTGCCTAAGTGTACACAGTCCCTCACACAGCCATATCCCCCTGATTTTCTTTGCATTCGCGCTTCGCACACGGCCTGATCGTGTGGCTCCTGCACCCCAATCCCTTCGCATCGCACACGACCTAGGGCCTGGCACACCATCGAATGCACGGTCGTTTGGATCCATTGCACATAGCCATGTGGCACCTGTACCTTCACCCTTACGCATCGCACACGGCCTAGGGCTTCACACACGGACTACTCACACAGCTGTGTGGCCCTTGAAACTTGAAAATTATAGTTTTTTCTTATCTTTAAATATTTTATGCAAATTAATCCCTGACTAGGTTTTAATGGCATCCAGAGAACTAGTGTTTTTTTCAATTAGGTCCTAGGCTAGAATTATATTGAGTGAATTCAAAATTTAACGAATTTATGATTTATCAATGATGGCTTAAATCCATGAATAATTGTATGATTACTCTTGTGAATTAATTGCTTATGAATGATTGCCTAGATCCATGAAAGATAGATGTATTTTCTAACATTATTCATGTCAAATAGTTGTTTTGTACGCTCCAATGATTGATTTTTTAATTACCCTTATTTAGAGTGTTGAATGAATTATTATATGATCAAATTGAAAGCATATGCATGGGGGAAAGATTTGAAAGGTGGAAGAACGGCAATTCATATTAACTGCATATTTGTGTGTTCGTTGTGTATTCACACTCATAGCAGATTCAAACTACGACAGTCCTACTGTGTACCCACAAAACAACATATTCAAACTGCAACATTTTTTAACATCCACGACCCCTTTGAAAGCTTTTATCTACGAGTATTCATGGAGCCTCAACCAAACAACAGATTTTATTTGCACTGTAAGAATGTAGTGGTAAAAGTCCACAAGCGGAGTAAAAAGGTAGAGGGGGTTACAGATTGTTACTAGATAAAACGTAACATTTAACTTCGCATAACAACAACTATTCAATTTATAATATAACCTAATATAACCTAAGCACATAATTCACCAATACAGAACAAAGTAATACTAATATAGTACCTTCTCATCTATAAAAAATTAAACACTGAATCAAAGCATCATAAAATTAACAACCACAACCATTGTCATTAATCATATACATATATGTATATATACATAATCTTCACAAAATAACTAACTATACACAAAATAACCATTTCTTGAAATATTAACATCCTAGGTACATGCCAAGACACAAAAATAGTACTTCACCAACGTTTGAGTTTGAGATTGCTACTGGATGTTGAGTTGACAACCAAATGATAAGTACCTAACCTACGCACAGAAGAATAAATCGTATGTTGAGTAAATCCAACTAATAATTATATAAATTGAACATTTATACATATTGTAAAGCCCCATAACATTATAAGGTTGATATACCATAAATTGACATTACAAAATTAAACAACAAATTTACTAGTTGCAATGTTTTACCATATCAATACGAAGCATCTCAAATAGATCGAGTACACTGATCCAATCGAATCACCTATTATTGGCACCTAGTACCTGACAGGTAATTCCATAATGAAGTTTTGCACCCAGCGCTAGTCGGTAAAATCGACAAATATGTATATGTGTACCCAGTACTGGTTGGTAAAATCGAAAAATATTATATGTGTGCCCAGCACTAGTCGGTAAAACAGACAAATAGATATGTATATATATGTCAAGCACTAGTTGGTGGAACCAAAAATATATATATATATGTACCCAACACTGGTCGGTAAAACTGCAAATATATATATGGCTAGCACTGGTCGGTAAAACCGGCAAATATATATATGTGCCCAGCACTTCAAGATGCATAATCATATAATCCTCTTTCCATTATCTCATAATTTAACTCCATACATTAATCAACATTATTCAACTTCAATCTCATCAATTCAGCAATACAACTCCATATATAACATTTCCATATTATCAATTTAAGACTAATTATTCATTTATTCATTTATTCATTTTATCAACCGTCCATTGAATTAAATATGCATTTTGTCATATCTCCAAATAGCTAATACATGTATACAAGTATCATATGTATATATATATATCAAAGTTCACAAGTAAAAATTAAAATAGTTCAAGTTAAAGAATTACTAACTTACCTAACATGTAAACACAAGATTTTATTTTCCAAGGAAACTAAAAGAAATCATTATTTCTCATTACTAACATACTTCCATAGCCACCTCACTTCCAATCGCCCCTTCAAATCCGAATGCAATTTCTTAGCATTAAAGAATATATTTAATTACTTCACATGGATGTTGATAATTTCGATCAACTTAATTGAGTTATTGAGATTGCTTGTATAAATGTTATAATTTAATATGCATAAATATAAATTCAAAATCACTGAAATAAATGCTAAAATTCTAACATGTTGTGCTGCTCAGATAGTATAATTAAGATCTAATAAGCACTTATGTAAGTGCTAAAATTTTAACATATATAGGTTGTTTCAGATAGCCATGAATAAGGCACATTAAACTTATGATCCTTTGACAACAACTCTCCATGTACAAACTATTTCGAGCAGCATAAATAGGGCAATTTGTGACATTTAACATGCTAACTTTACCATCAATTTGCCAAAAATTTGCATAGGACTTAATGTGGCACAACACTAAATTTGTTAAGCTGATACACATTCAATATATCTAAATTTGGACAACATTAAATCCAGAAATCATTCATGCAATACATATTTAATCTGTCCAAAACTCAGACAACATAGTGCAGTTATTATTCAAGTCAAACCACATTCAATTCATTCAAATTTGGACAACATAAATACAGTAGAAATTTATATTAGTTCATGAAGTTATGAATCATAAAATAAAATCTCAAAGACTTACCAAAATTTACCCCTAAATCGATTCTAGCCTAATGTAATTTCCTTCATTTCTTGTTGCCATTTCCCTCTTCTCCCTTAGCGATTGGTTTCAAGGATTTAGCAACATCAAGGTTTTATCCCCTACATACTGCCATGACTAATTTTTCTTCTCCCCATATTTATTCGGATGATGAAGTGAAAGAAGATGAAGAGAAAATGAAAATGTTTTTGTGTCCCCTTTTTTTTTTCTTTTACTATATTTATTTTCCATTTCAACACTCCCCATGCTTCATAATAATTATCATCATGTCATGCAAACCACCCTCATCTTAAATAACATTTTAAAAATTAAGGATATAATCATTATGTCTTCCACCATCTAACTGTGTAGTCTCAATTCAAGTATATAGTTGTAATCTAATTATTTTCCCCAACCGGCCACACAAAAATCCATCAATTAACTATAATACCCAATCCAACCCAAGTTTTTATAAATCGGTACACAATAAATGTCATAGGAGTAAATTCAAAATTTAAATCAATTAAGGTGGCTTCTGTTCAAAATTGAACAGACTCTATATAAAAAAATTCGAGCGTGACTTGATTTCGTTCCAAATTAAAATTTTAACTACTAAAAAAACTTAAACATGCTAAACAATGACTTTTAGAAACTCGTTAGGTCAAAATTCTACTATCAACCACAATTTCACCTCAATAACAACTTAATAAACATTTAACAACAATATTCTCGTTTTTTATTTTTTGAAAATGAGGTCCCAATACCTCACTTCCGACACTACCAACCTTAAGGTCTATAAACTATACCTTAATTAATTTTCAATTCATTAATTTTCAATTCAATATAATCTTCTAAACCAAAATTCAATATAATTCAAAATAAACTCGTAAATATTAAAAAATATTATTCAATGTCTCACTGGTCAGAAATGGGTTCTAAAACCACAATTTTCTGACACCACTGAAAATTGGGTTGTTACACCTTTGCTTTCTGTTAGCTTTAATTTTCAATTGTTTTAATATAGTAAACTTAATTATAAAATTCCGTAATGAAATTTACATAAATTATTTCAATCTTATTCAAATATATTTTCAAGTGTTACAAACTCAAAAAAAAAAAGTTTCTAAATGAATTAAACATTCTACAAAAGTTTTTAAGAACTTTCAAGTCCTTTAAAATGTTTCTAAGCCACATTTTTTAAGGTTCTGAGCCTTTCCTCATTACGCAAGCATGTCTATCTTGAGATAGACCAACACCGAAGCTAAAAATTCTTTAAAGGAACCTGTCTCGAGACCAGCCAACATCAAAGCTAAGGTAAATTATAGGGGAACCTTGTGTAACGCCCCAAACCCAACCCGATTCATCAGGTCCAGATTCAAGTGTTACTACACAAAACTCAATCATTAACAAAAATAATTTAAAATTACCTATTTCTTTAAACATAATCTGTGGCATTTTATTTAAATTCTTATTACAAGAAAACAAGGGAAGTATTTAAAATATATTTGATTACGTTTTCTCGATACATATTTTTATAAGGTAGGAGTTCATTTAAGACAAATTCTAAGGGTGTATTCCTAGAATACACCACAACTCCACTGTATACATTTTCTCCTCACTGATGCTTGAAAAGCAATAACAAACCCTATAAGTACAAAAGTACTTAGTGAGCTCATTATAGCAGTATCTTGATGGATAGTTTGCAATCTAGTGTGAACCATTAAGAGCCAATTAATTCTACATCATTTATTTGATAGATACCACCACAGTTTGCCATTCTCTTAAGCACCATCTATCTAACTCTTGTCATACTCTATTTTCCTTATCTAACTAATTGAAGAATCCTTCCAAATGTTTCATAAATCTCTTGTCTCATAATAATCTCTTAACAATACATACCCTCAGAAACCACTTCCGATAATCCTTGCCTTAACTCATACTCTTGTCTCAAACATTTGTTCATTGACATTTATCACAGGCGGATACATATATCTTTGGCGAATACTTACGTAGAATATAATATCATCAATTCATACCTAGACATACCCTGATTCGGTACCACACATATACCTATGGATAAATCACTGCATAGACCACTCTAAGGTATTCCAAATTGTGATATATTAGAATCCCATAATTCAAGATTTTATTATCTCAGATTCAGAATAGTTCTGGAAGAAGATACAATACCCCTCACTTTCCATATTCTCAGATCCTCATAACAGATACCCTTCTTAACATATAGATACACATCTCTCTTTCGTAGAAACCTTTAAGATTTATTCACTCTTAACTATGTCTCGTCTTAGCCTTACTTAATACAAAACTAAGAGAATTTCATCATATCTTACAATAGAGATAGATGTTCAGATCCATATCTTACAAGACATTCCTGACAGTTCACGCCACATAGGCCTAATAGAACACGCCATACAAGCAATCACATAGAGTCTTATTTTTACTGTCCCGATGGACTTCACAAAGCACATCGGAGGCAAACAAATGATATATCATACACGCAATAGTCTTTATTACAGAATACGCCACAAAGGTGAACCATACAGTGTACGTCACAAAGGTTATATATATACAGAGTATGCCACAAAGGCGATTCATCCAAAGTACAGCACAAAAGCTGTCAGAATGCCACATAGGCATCCCAAAACTGTCGTGTTTGCAATATGGATTTGCCTAAACTCATATTGATGAGGTTTTCCCATCATCACCCTAGGACACACAGAGAACCCTATTAGATAAACTGTCATTCATCAGTTCTTTTTCAAAGTACGCCATGACCATTAACTTTTTCTTTTAGAGTTCCATAATAGAGTTCGTGTTTACAGTCCCAATAGACTTCCTTATTTACCATCGCGGTAACTCGACTCACCTTACAACCTCTACGAACTAGATACATCCCAGACCTAAGATTTCATAAGTTCATGACACTATTAATACATCCCATAGAACGTATTTTCAAAAAGACTAACTTATATCTTAATCTAATCATAACTTTATTCCTATAACTGTATAAGTATCATTTTCATACTATACTATCCATGATTTCCATATTTCAGATAGCTCACTTTCATATAGATATACTTCAGTATGAACAATATATATGCAAGAGTTAAAGTAAAGACTTACTTGATTCCTACTAACGGTAATTCAAAACTCTAGATCTGGATATCCATCTTGAACATGCAACAACCATAACTTTCAGAACATAAAAACATCATTAAGAATTTAGCATGCAGAATAGTAGTACTTACCCTTGAATGAAATAATCACTGATGATAACATAACCATAGCTTCTAGATTATAGATATACAGATACATCCAGACTTAAAGAAGGTATCAGTAAATTCCACTTAAGGAAAAGGAAAAGGAAAAGGAAGAAGAAGAAGAAGAAGAAGAAAGAAGAATCTCTTTCATAACACACTCTCACATATATATTTGACTCAACTTGCTTAGTGGAATTTAACAAGTGTCATATGTATCAGAACTTGCCTTCTTATTAGCCTACAATTTTCGAGAAAATTATAATTAAGTTCATGTCATCATACTTATTAGGCTAAGCTATACAGTTGGTTTCTAACCAAGTTACTTAAAGTCTAACTAGCACAATATCCCATACAAACCAGACGTACTATACTTTTGGCGAATACTTATTTTATACTTCTTGATACGAATTATGGCGAAAACAGAATCGTAAAGTTTGTCCAACTCACGGATTTGACTTAGAGCTCTAGACGTTCGGAAAGAAACTTGGATTTCGACACAACCTGAAATGCAATTGAATCCAAGTTAGATAAACAATTGAAAAAATAATGTAAATAAAATATAACAATAAATTAAATATTAGAACAATAAAGAAGAAAATAAAGAAGATAGATGGAAAAGATAGAACGTGGTGTGTAGAAGTCCTAAGAAGCCTTAGAAACAAGAAGAATCCACAACTCCCTTCAAGTGGCTCTAACTTTCCTTCAAAGAAAGAAAACTTAACTAGAAAAAGTTTAAAAATGATCCCCACAATATGAAAAGATTGTTAAAACTCTTCTAAATGAAAACTCAAGAGAAATTCTTGAAAAAAAACTCAAAGAGAATTTATTGACTAAAAAAATAAGTTGTTGAATAATAATCAATTTGCTTTGTGTACAATGTAAATGACTTTATATAGGCTAGCTAAATAAATCCAAATAAAAATATTAAGTATACTAGAATTCTAAATAACCTAAACAAGAAGTAGTTCAAAACTAAACTTTCTTGTTGACATAAAACTCCTAAATAACTTAAAATATTTAATAATTATAAAAATTTGGAATAAAAAATAATAAAATAATAATAACTGATAAATACAATATTGGGCTCATATATAATAAAAATTAAGCCTAAAAC
>JABFAF010277603.1:410-11928 GCA_013677275.1 Gossypium schwendimanii | reverse complement strand
TAGAAGAGGGGGGGGGGAAGGCCTAAAATTTCCAATTTCTTTCTGGGATTTTCTCTTACAATGAGGAGCATAGCATCTTGTTACAATGAACATGCTATCAAAGTGTCGGATTCTTATTGTTCAAGGCCATCAAATCAACCTTGTCTCAGCCCCAACTTTACCCCTTCAACTCCAAACACTGTAAAATGTATATACAAAGCTAAAATCTCCTCTCAAAGAAACCTCGTCATCGCCCTCACATGGTGCAACAATCTCCTAGGCCGAGGCCTAACGATCTCGGTTGGCGAAACCCCTTCGAAATTCGATCCCAATTCCCACCATCTTTCAAAGAACAAAGGCAGCAAAACCTTCAAAGCTTGCAATTCAGAGATTGAAGTCTTTTGGGATGTTTCCAATGCTCAGTATATGAATGGACCAGAACCAAGCACCAGGTTTTCACTTTTTGTTTTAGTTGACTCCCAACTTTGTTTATCTCTTGGGGATATAATTCATACCAACAATGAAGAAAAGGCAACATCCAATTTTTCATTGGTTTCAAGGACTGAAGTTTTCATAGGCACCACTAGTGTTTATTCAACCAAGGCTCAATTTTGTGAGGAAGGATTGGTTCATGAAATTTTAATCCAATGCAATGAAGAATATGAAGAAAAACAAAAGGTTTGGAGAAATCCTGAATTGTGTGTCACCATTGATAAAAAGAAGGTGTTTCAAGTAAAGAGATTGAGGTGGAATTTCAGAGGGAATCAAGTGATCTTTTTGGATGGATTATTGATAGATATGATGTGGGATTTGCATGATTGGCTCTTTAACCGAACATCAAAGTGTGCTGTTTTCATGTTTAGGACAAGGAGTGGATTAGATAGCAGGCTTTGGTTAGAAGAAAAAAAGGCCAAATTTGGAGAACATCAAGAAAGAGGTGAATTCTCATTATTGATATGTGCTTGTAAGAATCTTGACTAAGTTATTAATTAGATTGGTTTTTTTATTAATATATCTGAAGTACTTTTTTTTTGGNNNGGTGTTATTAGATTTTGAAATATCGAAGAAGATGTTAATCTTCTGTTTATAAGAAATTTACATGCTTAACTTGGAGTGGAGGAAATTAATTTTTAGAGTTGTAGAGATTGAATTGTAAATGGAACTACTTCAAAGTCTATCTCTTTCTTTTATAATTAAACTATGCTATTTGGAATTTAAGTGTTGTATATACTAGGGAATCACTTATACTTAAAGGACGGATAGCATTTCAGCCCTTCTCTTAAAAAAAAATAGGTAAATTAACCTTTATACATTTCAAAATGTGTAAATTAGTCCCTCAGTTAATTTTTCCATTAAATTATGACATGAAAAATACTATAAGTTATTTTTATGGGTAAATTATAAAATGATCACCCAACTATGCCTTCCATTCTATTTTCGTCACCCAACTATTAAATTTTTATTTAGTCCCTAAACTTTTTGAAATTAAATATTTAGTCACTCTGATTGATGTAGGATTTTTTTTATTGGTCTAGTAACAAAATTAGCCCTCTAATGTTTACACAGTCTATCAATTTGATTCTAAATATAAAAAAATTAACAAATTTAGCCCTCAATATTTATAAAATTTGTCATTTTAGTTCTAATTAAATACCCCGTGGTGGGCTAAATTTTTTACTTAGTAATGGGACAATGGATGGGAAGTTCTAACCCCTACAAAAAATTGAGACCGTTTGTAAATTTTGAGGGTTAATTTTTTAAAATTATGACTTAATCCAAATAATATATAAAAGTTGAGGGCTAAATTTATTATTATACCGATTTTTTAACTGTTATGCCAACTTGTCGTTTGTGATTTTAATATGAGTAACTAAAATGACTGAACTATGTAACGTGGGTGCTTAAATTGCAAAATTTTTTATTATTTTGAGTACCTAAAATGAAAATTTCTGATAGTTGAGTGACTATCCGTGTAGTTTATCCAACATAATAATTACTCAATAAAAAGTGAGTCCCACTTGAACTATGGCACCTTAAAGCCAACAACAAGTATTGGGGAATACTTGTACCGCAACAATTAGTCCTCTTGTGGGCTAGCTGGGCAGTTTTGTATTGAGTTTAATTTTTTTACTTTCTAATTTTGATACACATAAAAAATAAATTTAAATAATTATCCAACTCAATACTTAATTTTTTCTCCATAAATAATTATTTTATTTTATTTATTTAATTAATCAATTCAATTGAATTATTTACAAAACCCAAATATAATTCTATTAAAATTATGACGACTTTATCGTAATAGAGTCTACGCCTAAATTTAATTTAATTTCCTAATTATAAATACAATGACTAATTAATTTAATTCTCACTTTGACTCAATTATTTAATTTCATACAAATAAATAACAATTCAAAAAAAATAAATTAATTTACCAATCATCTCTTGTCCTCTCAAGAAAATGCATTTATTACGAAAAATAACTCATGCACTATTTCTCATTGTTCAATCGTTTATGATTCCAGACAAGTGTTCGTGTCAAAACTAACATACCAACTTTTGGTCCATTATCATGTGAGCACAAGTTTTCAATATCTCAAAGCACATGAGTTACATGCACATGGTCATTCAGTTACTCAAGATTTAGGTAAGTCATACCATGAATGTCACAAGTGAATTAATCTATAAATAGATCTACAATAAATTCAACTTGGGTCCTGTCTAATGTATTGTCGGCTCAAATAATTACATCTATGTCTCTATTTTTGGGAGTTAATCCAACTCCAACAGCCAAGACAAACTATCTCCCAAATTGGACTTATAAACGACAAAATAGTCCCCTATTGAGTCATTTGCTCAACGTAAATCTGCCGACTATGGGCAATTTAGATTACTTACTAATGTAAGTTGTCTTTTCGCATTATAATCTATCCATATAATATAACTTAATGTTAGTTAAATTTTAGGAAATTAAGAAGCCAATATTTTCTTCTACATTTTACTTTACTTGCAAAAACCATTGAGGACTAAGTTATGGCCATTAGACATGCCTTGGAGTAGGCCCACAACAAAGGCATAAGGGTTGTTATTATAGAGATAGATGCAATTGGAATCATTTCAAAGCTCCAACAGGATGAGCCTAATTTCTCTTACTTAGGTAGCACATTGGGTGATATAAAATTAGTGATAGATAACTTTGATTGTGTATGTATTTCTCGTTTGTCCACAGATTGGCAGATAGAGTAGCCCATGTACTTGCAAGGTTGGGAAAAGATAGTTATAGTAAGGTTATTTTGATTTAGATGATAGTTTGTATGGTCAAGTTATGTATAATGCTATTAATGTTGATTAATAAAAGTGATGATCTTTTACTATAGAAAAACCATTAAGAATGGTTTAGCTTATAGATAATGAATGACATTTGTTTATTTCTATGAATAATTAGTTTGATCATTTCAGTAATTTATTAGATATGATGAAATTACTAAAATAAGGGCACAATAATCCTAACCCAAATTCCCATCTACAACTCTCTCACTACCCTTCTTATTAAGTAATTGTACGAAATACCTATACTCTTATCTCTCACTACCCTTCTTATTAAGTAATTCTATGAAATACCTATACTCTTACTTTTTTTATATCACTGATTTTATATCCTCACATTCTTAGCCTCCTCACTAACCCATTTACAAATTCCTAAGCTCATCTAAATTGGGTAAATATTAGGATTATAATTCTCACAAGCTAGTTTCCTTTCAAGGTAAGAGTCCTAAATAACACCTTCCATCTAACAATCTCATTCCAATACCCTTTTCAACGCTACTCTTTAAGGATTGATTTTACTTACCTTTATCATTAGATTTTGTAACACCCCATACTCGACTTGATCATTGGGTTTGAGCAACAAGATGTCACATTCGTTACTGGAGCAATTACTATAAATTATATTCAATATTTGACAATAAAGATCCAAATACAAGCCTTTCATGCAAAAACATGTTACATAAGCATTTTCGACTCAAATACAAGCTTACAAAAGCTCAATACCATCTTGGGGCGGGATAATGACTAAACTATAAAATTTTCAAAACATCTCAAGTGGATGTCACGACTTCTAGGGCTTGCTGTCACAACTTTTGAAGACAGGTGCCGAACTTCCCAACTTGTGGACCAAAGTGAAAAGTTTTCAAAGTAAAACAGAGTCGACGTCACGACCTTAAACAATGGACTTCGCGACGAGGAGGGTTGATGTTGTGACATTCAGGGTGTGAAGTCGCGACTTTCCAAATAGTCCACTAAGTTTCCATTTTACCTTTGATTCAACCTAGCATACTCAACATTAGTTGGCCTGAAGGCCTTAATCAACCATTTCACAGAATTAAAAACATGGTCAAAACATAGTTATCAAGTCATTAGCATCATTTCCATACATGACTAAAAAAACTAATTTCACATATTCACAAATTATATACAACCATTTAGACTATTTCTAACAATAGACCAAGTATCCTTAGGTACATGCACATTGAATAAACAAACAGTGCATCGAGCGATAACGCTCAATAGTACTTTCATGATTCAAGATAATATAGCATAAACATTAGTAATATGCTAAAGACAAATACATGCATATATGTACTCAATGTCCAACCAATTCATGTTATAAAATGCCAAATTATCACAATACCAAGGCAACTTATTCAACACTTTAACATATATGAAAAACTACATTTACTTTTTAATTTCCAATCCTTATACTACATTCATATTCAATACTAATAATGAATCAAACATACATTGATATACCTTAACATCAAGCTTACTAATTCTATATTAAATCAACATAATTTACCTTTTTAACTTACGATTCAAATCCTTATCTCGAGTCAATAGACTCATTCACATTCATTCTGGTCCTAAGGCTCGTTTTCAATTGATCCAAACATATATATGTACAATTGATTCCATAGCATTAACTATTTCATTTTGATCTCATTTACTAAGTCAAAATATCATACCAATTTCACATAACTCATTTCAATACCACATTCTATAATCAATCTATAGATTTCATCACTTACACAATATTCATTTCAATGCATTTTCAAGTATCCAAATTTCAATTAAAATATATATCTCCCGATGGAACCCTAGTAAAATAGACTCAGATACACAGGTGAACTAAGTTGCTCGTCTGAGCTACAATTACATCAGGTTACCTGTCTAGGCTAAACCTATGTAACATATTACCTGGGAATCAACAACAAGGCTAGATCTAGTTAAATAACCCGAGAATCTTGTTATAATCTATACAAGCACGTATATGACCCTATTTACATGCCAATGTATCCTAGTATTTTACTAAGGTCACATGGGCAACATTTATACATATATGCATTATCATACCTATAATAGTTCTTATTCATTTGTCATACCATATGTTCGATCACATTTGCATTTCCATACCATATACATTGTTTTATCGCATCACATTTATTTGTCTCAAAATATCATTAATCCACAATTAACATACTATACACATGATTCAATCCATCCAGATATTACAAACCATGTTTCATAAAATCATACTTTTTATAACACCCATCATCCAACCCGATCTTCGGGTCCGAGCTACAGGATGCTACATTAATTTCCAGAGCAACTACAGTCAATTATACAGTAACATAATTATTCAAACATACAATATATGTTAAACACATTTACATTATGATACACAATCAAATCCAAGTCATAATCGATCTTACGAAAGCTTTTTTGTTTACTTGAGCATGAAATAGGACCAAATTGTAAAGTTTTAAAATTTCATCGTGACGTCACTTCCTCCACGTCATGACGTCACCAAACAATTTATCATTTCACGGTGTTAGGCCACTCGACGTTGCGAGATTACATACTATCAGCCAACGTTACGACGAGGAAGATTGCTTGTTGGGACATGAATAATGGTTTTTGGTAAAGTTTAGGCCATTTGGTACCTATTTCATGTCTACCTTTCAAACGTCACATTTGGTGCATATTTGCACGACTTTTCCTACACAATAATCATTCCAAACACATACCAAAACATGTATAAACATTCACAATCATCTTTACACCAACTATACTACCAATTTAACCATTAAACATATATTCCATTACCATGACATTCAAACCAATCAATTTGGAAAGTATCAAACATTTACTTAGCTCAAAGCTTCTTAAAATATGTCAATTTACATTCATAAAAGCCATTCCAAATGTTTCATACTCATACCAAACCATTTAGAAAATCATATAATTTTTAACTAAACATTTACATTGTTAAAATCAAACATTGGAAAGGTTTGAAACTAAACTATCTTTCAAGATCCAACAAGTGCTTAACACCTATATACATGTCACAAAATTGAGGTTTAAAATGATTGAAAGACTACCAAATCAATAACGGGATAGTGTGAGCTTCTTGACGATCCAATAGACACGTTTCGCAAGTTGGCGATCTACAGAGACAAGGAAGATAATAAGGTAAGCATTTCAAATGCTTAGTAAATTCATAGGTAATAAATAAAAAACTTACATTGATAAAAAGTTAAAATACGATAAGTTACCAAAATGTTGGCATAATTTGACAAAACATAACATGTTACAAAAATCAATAAGGTGAGTTTTAAAAAACATCAAATCAAGTATAAACATGTATCTATCATGCCATTCATGTCACTATAGCTAGCAAGTTTAACTCTTATTCCAATCGAGAGTAATATAATCATATATATACATATACTATAGACTTTATGTTCACAACATTCACGAATTCATCATTTGAATACTGGATTCATTCTATATCATTTTAATTTTTCATTTCATATCATCTATTTTGCCCGATGAAACTTAATAAACGAACTTGGATACACAATTACTTAATCGCACTAGTTGCTCTTCCGAGCTAAATATATTTGTGTTAGGTTACCTTCCAGGCTAAACCTTTAATGACACATCAAATTTTATATAAGTCGCAAGGCCAAAAATCAAGCTCATGAATGTGATGGGCTCAAATTTCCTCAAGGCCCAATAACGAGGTTGAAGGCCAAGCATATCCGAGCAAGATTGAACGAGACCATCCAAGACTTTGTTACTAAGGCCTTAGATATGGGCACGACTGAAAAAGAAAATCAAGATTCACTTTCTTGTTTTCAAGAAAATCAAGAAATCGATTCTTTGTCCAATTTTGATGTTTCAGACAATTTCAAGAATCAAGAAAATCAAGATTTCAAATCTTGGAAATCTTGGTCCATGAAATCAAATTTTGCAGCCAAGGCACATTGAATTTTATGTACGAGCTTGAATGAGCCAAATTTGAGGGCAAACGGATCACAAGACCAAGTTCTTGAAAAAATAGCTCGTTAGGATGTCTACAAGCCTATCCTAAAGTTGGAAAGTAATTTAACTGAAATCTGGTCAAATTATCAAAGTGGGCCAAATTGCAAAATATTTAACTATAGGTCCAATTTTATTTCAATAGGTGGATCATCATGTAAGAATTCAGCCCAAGGAGCCCATTTAATTCCTTTGGCCGAATTCCCATTAAAAGTCCATACTTAGAATTATTTTGTTTTATTTGATTAGTTTTCATGTTAGTTATTCCATTAGAGTTAGGAAAACTTATTTTGGGGGCCTATAAGTAGCATGGACATCCACCCTTATAGATGAACAATTGATTTTTTTTGAGTTTTTCTTCAAGAATTGTTCTTGAGTTTCTTTTAGAAGCTGTTTTAACAATCTTTAAGGTTGTGGGAATCATCTTCAAATTTTTTCTTGGCAAGATCTCTTTATTGGAGGGGGAATTAGAGCCATTGAAAGGATTTGTAGATTCTTAATGTTTCCAAGGCTTCTTAGGATGTCATCTTTTTTTTTTTTTAGCCTTAATTTATCGGTTCTTGTTTATTTTAATTTAGTTATTGTTGTTTTGGCTTACTGATTTTATTGATTTTCATTCTAGGTTAAAATTTCTTCAAGAGAGACGTTCCCCTATCTTGTTCTGTCAAGCAACACATCAAATTTAGGAGTTTTAATCTTTCCTGCTGTTTCAAACATTCTTGTACAAAACAATTTGCTTTTGTCTTTAAAATCACTTCTAACAAATCTATTTTGTGTTTTATTTTTCCAGATTTGGTTGGGGCATTTTCTTGAGGTCCAAGGACAGTTTCTTTCCATCCAAGAAACCCTAATTCATTCTCTATTAGACTCTTTACCAGCTGGTTTGTCTTTCTTTTGTTTTAATTCCGTTTGGCTCTCTTTTGTGAAAACTAATCTGTTTTCGTTGTTTCTCATTTCAGTTTACATTCATCTAGAGATCTAGGTTAAATTCACAACTTAGAAAAGCTACGATCATGTTCCGCACACGTGTCGTATCATTCTTTCTCAAAATTGTTTGACCAAGCTGTAAGTATACATGTCAGGTTACCCATCCAGGCTAAACCTTTAAAACGACATCATGTTACCAGTCCAGGCTAAACTTGTGTCACATGTATCTTTAAGTCCACAAAAAATGTTGGATCTCGAAAATCAATCCATATCAGTGTGCAGAAGACCTTTATTAAGTTCATTCGAGCATTTTCACCACATATATACATTTATTTACAATTTAGTCCAAATCCCACCTTTGTACCAATTCACCATCAAACATATATATAATCACAAGTAAAATACAAAAGAACTTAAAAACATTTATACCATATGAACTCATCTGGTCAAATCAAAAAACAAGTTGAAATTGTAAGGACTAATCGATAATTTTGTCTTTTTCCCGACTATTTTCGGTTTCATTCAATTTCTGATTTATACAACAATTCAATTTAATCTATCAATTCCAAATAGTTTATAATAGTCCATGATATGAATGGATTAGTTCAATTTCACTTGTCGAATGCCCCTAAAGTTTTGCATTTTATTTAATGTAGTCCATAAAACCGAAATTGTTATAACTTTCAAATTTGAGCTTTAATTTCGAAACTAATCTCAATTACATCCTTTTAGGACCCTCTACTATAAAAAATAAAAAAAATTCACATTAAATTAGAAATCTATAACTTTAGTCCATCTGTTCAAAAACTAGCAATTAAACTTTATAATCTAGTCCTTTTTCACTTCTAAGCTTAAAATTTAACAATTTAATACCAATTTCTTCAAGAAAGAATCAATGAAAACTTTTAGAAACTTTAACAATTTTGCAAATTGGCATATGAGCTAATTAAATCAAGCTCCCACGACCTCAAAAACATAAAAAATATAAGAAAAGAAATTTAAATCTTACAAATTTGAGGGACCGAAAGTTGAATATCTTAAAACCCTATTTTTCTTTCTTGTTTCAGTGATAGAGAAGAAGATTAATGAAAATGGTTTGTTTTTTCTTTAATTTTTTTTGTCTTTTATACTTATAATTAAATTAATTAATCTTAATTAATTAATAAAATCTTAATTAATCAATCTTTAAGCATAATTAACAAATTTTGTGGATGCTAATTGTCATCCACTACTGTTTTTTCACATTAAAAATGGTTCAATTGCTCTTTTTTTCCTTCAACTATGTAAAAATCTATAGCGATAAACTTTTACAATTTAGCACTTATACCTTAATTAACTACCAATTTGAAAAAATTAAGGGACCAAAATTTAATAAACATTAATACTAACCTAACGTAAATATTAAATATTAATATTTATAGACTTGAGTATAAGAAGTGGGATTTTGAAACCACCATTTTCGACACAACTAGAAAATTAGCTATTACAACTCTCCCACTTTAGAAATTTCGTCATCGAAATTTTTACCTAAGAAAATGTTAGGGTACTATGATGCCATGGTTCCTCCTGGCTTCCATGTAGCCTCTTCCATACTATGATGATGCCATAATACCTTTACTAAATACACTAATATTTTTCATAATTCTTTACTTCCCAAGCTAGAATTTTTACTCGTTCTTCACTATACATCAAATCAGGTTGTAACTCTATTTTGTCGGGAGATATTACGTGAAAAAGGATAAGATTTATAAGGATGTAGTATAGATACGTGAAAGACATTGTGAATCCTTTCGAGTTTTGGGGGCAAAGCTAATCGATAGGCTACCAGACCAACCCTTTCTAAATTTTCATACGACCCTATAAATCTCGAATCGAGTTTCCCTTTTCTGTCGAAAAGCATGACTCTCTTCCAGGGTGAAACTTTCAAAAATACTTTATCATCGATATGAAATTCAATATATTTTATTTTTAAATCAGTAGAAGATTTTTATCGATCTAAAATAGTTTTCAAACAATCTCATATAGCTCAGACTTGTTCTTTGATTTTACAAATCAAATTTGTCGTTGACAATTCTTTATCACTCAACTCTAACCAACAAAGTATAGTTTTGAACTTACGAACATATAGAGTTTCATATGGTGCCATTTTGATACTTGACTTATAGTTGTTATTATATGAAAACTCAACTAACGATAAAAATTTCTCCAACTATCTTTAAATTCAATAATACAACATCGCAACATGTCTTCAAGTATCTGAATCACCCGGTTTGATTGTCCATCACTCTGAGGATGAAATGTTGTACTAAAATTCAGTTTTGTGCCTAGGGCTTCATGTAACTTACCATAAAATCTAGAGATAAATCTCGGGTTTCAATTTGAAATGATAGATAGTGGTAGTGTGGCGCAAGACCACATGCCCGTGCACCTAAATTGAACATACAACACGACTGTGGCCTGCACCCGTCGTTTATTGCACACGACTGTGAGGAAAACTATGCCATAGGCTGTGTGTGCTTAAAATACCTTTAACAATAAGCCAAATTTGACCAATGATCCCTTAACCCACAAGCCAATCGATTAGACCCTTGAACAACATGATATAAGACACCAAAACATACAAAATTCACCTTAATTCACTCAATCTAAGTGCCTGACCAATATGTTACAATTGGCATCACAAATCATTTATGAAACAACAACTATTCATTACTAATCATGCCAAGATTTTTCATGTTTAAACATATTCAAACAATCATAATTTCCTTAACTAAGATATCAACAAGCAAAGCTCAATAAGTGACCTAAAACATGAGTACATATTTTCACAATTTAAGCATATTTCATTCAACCATGCCTATAAACATTTCATACCATTCAAGCCAATCATTCCAAACATTAACAATTACAAAAATTAATTATCAAGTCATGCTAATACCTAAACTGTAACATTTAGAAATAGGGTCTAAATGGAATAGTGGTTACAAAACCATGAATCTGAGATATAAAAGTTTATTGTGATTAATTTTTATGATTTACCAATTAATTGGATGCATGTGTTAGAATATCGATAAGAAATTTTATCGATTGCATGTCTGAATTGCATATTAGGGTTTAATTGCAAAAGTGGATAAATATGAGTTTTAGATGATAAAGGATTTAATTGAAGTACATAATTGAAGTAGAGGTCCTTAAATGGTAATTAGACCATTAGATTTTCATGGACAAAAAT
>JABFAF010277597.1:0-26011 GCA_013677275.1 Gossypium schwendimanii | reverse complement strand
TCATTATTTAATTATTTTATATTTATATAACATTTTATAGGAGTAAATTAATAATTCACGGATTTGTATGATATTGTAGAAAAAATTTTTGTGGAGGGAGGAAATGTTGCAAACTAGTGAATGGAATGTATTGAGAAAAGCGCGGAGGAAGACTGGAGTACATCCTATAACAACGAGCACAATAGCATGTTGTGGTTGTTAAGGTGAAGAAAGGTTGCGTGTAGCTGAGAATAATGTTGAGCGAGATAATAAAGTTGATAGAGCTTTAGATAGAGTTCTTAAGGTTAGACTATCAAAATGCTCCAAAAGTCCTTTCACTAATTATGAAGGGCTCCTATTTATAGTGTCCAATAATGAGACTTACAAATTTAAGCTTTAAATAAGAGTAATGAAAAATAATGTCAGTTACAAAGACATAATGTATTTTTATTAGTAAAGAGTTTAAGTTGTTGCTGATGGTGGTAGTGAATAATGAACAATAGTTCACTTTGTTTTTGAAAGAAGGGAAAAGTACTCAATATTATAGAAAAGGTTAAGAAGAAACCTCCTTCATATTTGATCTACCAAACCAAACTTTCTAGAATATCCCAATAACCAAAGAAACCTAGCATATTTCGAAGTTATTTTCACTTTTTATGCTTTGGTGAAGTAGTACATTGTAAAATATCTTTTGTAGAACATCTCTTAAAACACTAGCTACTCTTAAAAAAGGGTTGCTCTTGCTAATCATTTATGCATTAAATTTATTTTTACTTATTTCACTTGTTCTTGGTTAACTTTGTTATTATCTTTGTAAGTGCAAATTTTTAAACATGATCTTGTTTATCTTTAAGAAGAGATAAAATATTAGTAGCCAAAACTAAGTATTTACATATATATATTGTATGATATTGCTTAGTTGCATTTTTTTTTGTGTGTGTTCAAAACATTTTCTATATTATGTTTTCTATCATTTAATAATGTAGGCTTTGCTTAGTAGAGAGGAAAAAAAATTGGAATTATGAAAAACTTAAGGGGTAGAAAACTAGAAGGATGAAAAACACAATTTTTCTTTCTATAGGTGTTCTTGGTAGGAAATATTGAAAATGGAAAGAAAGAATAATTTTCTTTCCCTCCATTGCTTGGTAGTGTTGAAAAATAAAGGGAAAAAAATTAACTGAAATATGCATAATTCTAAACTAACATATACATCTTTCTCATTCTCTCCTCTCTATCTTTTCTAATTTGGAATGATTGATTTTTATGCATTAAAATGGAAAAGATTATCCAAAGTTTATTTTATTTTCACCATTTCACTTCTTCCCTACTAAGCTTATCTAAAGTTTATTTTCTTTTCACCATTTCCCTTCTTCTTCCCATCCTTTTACTTTTCCATCCAACCAAATATGTGGAGTTATGCCTTGTATTTTTCAACTTTTCTTTTCCCAATTAAACTCTATTTTTTAGTTTCCAACTTTAACTCTAATTAGTGTAGGTTATTTTAATATTATTCGACCAACAAATTTAGCCTATAAATATGCCCATTGCCCCTTAGAAAAATAACCCACTACACATTTATGATAGTGCTAAAAGTAACATGTTTTAGTCTCATTCTTAATGCGATTTTAGGTGAGTATTCGATGTTAATGATGAATTTTAAGGGTGACTATTCGATGTTAATGCTAAAAGTAACATGAATTGCACTCCAAACTGCGAAAAAACATGATTTTCAGGGTTTTTTTTTTTGGGCATTCTAAAACCTATATATGACAAAAATAAGAAGATAGGAGTGAGCCGTCATAGAATATTCGAGAAAACAACTCGAAAAACACCATTGAAGCTGATTTCCATAAAAAATGAAGATTCCCTTTGGATTCTTTGGAGATTATTATGAGTTTCTTTATTTCTTGTTGTTATATTGTATTTTGGATGTTTTTTATTTGCTAGCATGAACTAATTTTCTAAATACCTAGGGAGATGAACCCTATTATGGATTTTGTCGTTTGATTTTTATTTTACGAAATAAACACTTAGATATTGTTCTTAATTATGTGTGCTTAATTCTTGGTTCAATATTTCTAAACTATTAATCCATGTTTGATGTGCTTAAATCAGAGGAGGAATAGACCCTATTTAAGAGTAGACATGGCATAATTGAATGGAGTTGCATGCAATCCTAGTAAAAGAACGAGTTAACTCTATCGGATTAGAGTCAAATCTAATAGGGGAATCTATAGATCGAGTTAATGCGATAATAGAGGATTTAATTAGAAAAAAATTTTAATTAATCAATCTAAAGTCAGTTGCTTTTACTCTCAAAAAAGATATTAAAATAATTTAGGGATTTCTACGAATCAAGATACTAAGTGAAGAAATTGCATAATTCATATTGATAATGATAGATAAAATCTAGGTGAATTATTTCCTAGGTATTATTTCGCTTCTTGGTTGTTTACTCGATTATTTTCCTGATTTGTTCTTTGTCACATTCGTAGTTAATTAGCTTAGTTAATTTTAATTTTAATCAATCAATCAATCAATCAAATGTATCAATTAAATAATAGAAAGATGGTAATTACTAGTACTTTTAGTCTTCATGGGAACGATATCTTTGCTCATCGTAACTATACTATTAATTAATAGGTGCTCTTGGTTAGTTGGATTTTTAGTTGGTTTCGTGGACATCAAGTTTTTGGCATTGTTGTCGCCAACTAAACTATTAGGAAAATTTTATTTTTATTAATTTAGATATTTTTTATTTTTATTTTAATATTTTTAATTTAATTTTTACATCCTATTTTTTTTTGTTTGTTTGATTCTGACAGGTTCTTTTAGTTTATGACTAGAGGAAACTCATTAGAACTGTTAATTTTTAACAGTGAGATTGAAAAGACTGCTCGCAGAAATCATAGAGAGGTTAGAGAAGCAAAGTAAGGTCAATAAAATTTAATAGACAATCAAGAGGAAAATGATCTTACTATAGAGATGGATGATAATCAAAATAATCAGCAGCCTCCTACACGTCCTATTCCTCTAACTATGTATAATTATGCTCAGCCTACTCTGATTGGGGTTGAATAAAGTATCGTCAAACTGGCTATTGCTGCAAACAATTTTTAGCTTAAGTTGAACACAATTCAGATGCTACAACAATATGTCCAGTTTGATGGGTTACAAGATGAAGATCCAAAAGCTTATTTGGCTAACTTTTTAGAGATTTGCGACACATTCAAGATTAATAGCGTTACTGATCATACGCTTATGGTTGTTTCCATTCTCTTTGAGGAGCAACACAAAATAGTGGTTGAATTCACTTTCACGAAGTTCTATCATGACTCGGAATCAAATGATTGAGAAGTTTCTATTGAAGTACTTTCCACTAGCTTAAACAACTAATTGAGGAATGAAATATCTTCTTTTTTCTCAAATTGAGTTGGAGGCATTATATGATGCATGAGAGAGATATAAGGATCTTTTGAGAAAGTGTCTTCATTAAGGGTTACCTTTGTGGTTACAAATTCAAATATTTTACAATGGTTTAAATCTCTCGACTAGGCAACTAATTGATGCAGCAACTGGCGGAACATTGAATAATAAGACACTTGAGGCAACTCAAGAATTAATTAAGGAAATGACACTAAATAACTATCAGTGGCAAGTCATGAGAACAAAACCGATTAAAGCAGTCAGTATTTTTAACATATATATAGTTGCTATGTTGGCTAGTTAGGTAGAAGCACTGAGTAAGAAGATTGATGGTTTGAGTTACAATAACAGGATGAATCTGGTAATGTAATGTGACGCAACTAGAACGGGGATGATCAATCTAGAATATTTATCCTTCAGATCAATCCAAAATGTTTACCCTTCAGTTCTAGACTTCAAAATAACTCATATAGAAATTATTATAATCTAGGATGGAGGAATCACAAAAATTTCTCTTGGGATGGTCAAGGTAATCAAAGGTCACAACCCCCTTCGGGTTTTTAGCAACCTTATCAGTAAGAAAAGAAACCAAACCTTAAGGAGATGTTAGCTAAATTTATTTCAGTGTCTGAAACTAGATTTTAGAACACTAAGACAAATTTGAAAAATTAGCAAGCATCGATTCAAGGTCTTGAATACGGATTGGACAGCTTATTAAACTAGTTTCAGAGAGATAGTAAGGTAGCTTACCTAGTAACACTAAAACTAACCCAAAAGAGCAAGTCCACATGATCACTGTTTGAAGCGATGAATGGTTAGTCGAGCTTGAAAAGAAATTGAATCTAGATGCTGTTGGGAAAAATGATGGGGTTGAAGAAAGAAAGAAAGAGCATAATTTGGTGGTTAGAGAACACAAACTGTAACACCCCAAACCTGGCCTGAATGTTATGGCCGAATCTGGTGATGTCACATGATAGTGTGTTTGAAAATCGATGCTTTCCTTTTGAAAACCTGAGTTTTACCTACTTCTAGCAGATATAACCAAAAAATAGTATGAAATCCAAATTTTAGGTAAAAATCCATAGAGGCCATTATTACAGAAAAATACCCCAAAATAAAACTTAACATCGTAAATAAGTATCAAATAACAAAAATGAGTCATGTGGCCACCGTTGAGTCCTCCACCACACTAATCCTCCTATGTATGAGGATTAAATTTACAAATTAAACAGAAGGGGTGAGTTTACATAAACTCAGTGTGTAATCCCCATGCAAACAAATAGACAATAATAGATAACCTCAGTTTGGGCCTAAACCCTTTCAATACCAATATCAGTATCAGTTTAGGCCTTAGCCCATTTCAGTAACAGTAAGCATTAGGGCCTTAGCCCATCACAGTACAGTAACAGTGACAGTTATGTAGTTATAAAATCCTACCCAACCAGCCTCTACACTCCATCTCCGTCCAACCCTACACTCCATGTGGGGATATAATCAACCCACCCATCCCTACACTCTAAATAGTACTAAATGCGGCACTAGACAATAGTTGTAGCTAAGATGCCAGTAAGTTAGGCTTGAAGCCTTTCAGTACACTTCCTTCAATCAATATCAATTCCCAACCCAATGCAATGCATCATACAAACATGTCATGGTATCACGTATAATCAATATAGTGTATATAGCATGCTCAACATACAGACATACATAGTTATCTTATATAGGCATAAAACAGTTTTTCAATCATTTCAGTCAATTAGGGGTCTAGGTAAACTTAATGACCCTACAGTAGGTCCATAGTTGACTCGGGCAACCGGGCAACCTTAGTAATCAAACAGTGAAAATGGGCCTACGGCTCATGCTGCATGCCCATGTGGGCCCACACGCCCGTGTGCCCACACGGCCAAAATGGTTTTGGCCGTATATATCTCACGGCCTGGCCCAATATTCCCACACGCCCGTGTGGGGCTCACTCGCCCGTGTGGCCCATATGGCCCAATTCAACCCAACCCATGAATCGCACATGGCCAGTCTCGTCAATCACACACCCATGTTCGATCACACGGCCTACCACACGGGCAGTTGTACGGCCGTGTGGCGTCGACAATCATATTTTTGGCTTTTCACCGATTTTAGTTTCCAGAGTTGTGTTTACACACCTGATTTGTTTGTGACGAAAATGCACTTCTGAGATCACCAGCTCCTTCAAAATCGAGCAACCCCCAACTACGAATCCAAGTAAGATAGGTCACCACTCCCACAATTCGATGCTGACGATTCTGAAAAACCCAATGTTAACAATAATTCACATCTTTATAATCAAGAGAATAGAAAAACTTCCCCTAATTCGCAAAACATAACCACCGTACCTACTAAACGAGTAACAGTAAAACCACTTCGCTCCAACACTAACCATATTGCTCTAGCCCTTAACCTTCAACAAAGAAATGGTCGACTGATTTAACAGGAATCCATAAATCAAAATACACCACAATTACGAAAGTCACCAATGCACGAAAGCAAAACGGAGATGACAAAATGCGGCAACAAAGATTAAAGAAGGAATGGATTAATGGAGAAACCAAAGCAGAGCAAAGAGAAGAAAAATTTAACAAGCAGTCGGCAGCAAACAAAAAGAAGAAAATGAAAGTTGGCAAGAGAGGATTCAAGGAGAATTTTGACAAGAGTGAAAGAAAAGAAAAACAAGACTAAAGAGGGAGATCAGTGAATTTCGGCAGTGTGCAAGGTGACACAAAAAATTCAAAATTTGGAATTGGAGAGAGAAAAAAAATTTTCCAAAAAAGAGAAAAAAAAAAGAAAATCTAAACTAAATCAGATAACCACTCAATCCCTCAATCTGCTCCCACACTCCCCCACTACAACTCAAACACCCCAAAATTGTCCACCACACCTCTACCACATCGGCATTTCAGTTCCACTCAAACTCTCCACGGCACCACTAGCAAAAATATATCCCCCTTGCTAGCGTAGGGACTTGAACTCCAAACCTCCCAGACGCCAACTAACACCTTTGCCACCAGACCAGCAGACCCATTCTGACAATAAATTACCAATAACTATTTAAGAACCTAGTGAATAGAGGTAGGGATTTATTCATAAAAACAAAAATTTTACCCAAGCTAAGGCTTGAACTTGGGACCTCACAAGCACTCTCAGAACACATAACCACTAAAGCAGACAAATATTTATATCACAATCATACAAAAATAAATATATAAGAGATTTTTGGGGCGTTACAACTCTACCCCCTAAAAGAAAATTTTGGCCTCGATATTTTACCTGATCAGAATAGATGGGGATACTGTTGATGCATCGCATCCTCAGGCTCCCACGTGGCCTTCCCCGGTGCTATGATTACGCCAGAAAACTTTAACCAGTGGAATAAACTTCCTCCTCAGAACTTTTACATCCCGATCTAGTATTTGAACCGACTCCTCCTCGAAAGTCAAATCTGGTCTAAGCTCAATCTCCTCTATTGGAACAATATATGTGGGACCAGAGCGATAGCGCCTCAACATAGAGACGTGGAACACGTCGTGTATCCGATCCAATTCCGGAGGTAACTCCAACTGGTAAGCAACTGGTCCCACTCGCTTAAGCACACGGTAAGGTCCAATAAATCTAGGGCTCAACTTGCCCTTATGACCAAATTTCAGTACCTTCTTCCACGGTGAGACCTTGAGAAAAATGAAGTCCCCCATCGAATACTCAATCTCTCGACGCTTCAGGTTGGCATAGGACTTTTGCCTATCAGATGCTGCTTTCAGTCGGTCTTGAATCAACCTAACTTTATCCTCGATATCAGAAACTAGTTCAGGGCCCAGAAAATGTCACTCGTCCAACTCAGTCCAACATGAAGGTGTGCGGCACCTACGACCATATAATGTCTTGTAGGGTGCCATCTGAATGCTAGACTAATAGCTGTTGTTATAAGCAAATTCTACTGGCCGCAAGTAATCCTCCCAACTGCCTCGAAAATCAATCACGCAACTTTTTAACATGTCCTCCAGTATCTGAATCACCCTCTCTGACTGACCGTCCGTCTGGGGATGGAACGCAGTACTGAAGTTCAACCTTGTACCCAGAGCTTCATGGAGCTTCTTCCAAAACCGATACATGAAGCGAGGATTCCTATCAGATATTATTAAAACCAGTACCCCATGCAGTCTCACTATCTCAGACACATACAGTTTAGCCAGCTTCTGTAAAGAGTAGTTGGTACGAACTAGTATGAAGTGGGTAGACTTGGTCAATCAATCCATGATGACCCATATAGAATCATTCTTAGTAGGTGTGAGGGGTAGCCCACTAACGAAGTCTATAGTCACCCGCTCCCATTTCCAAAGTGGAATCTTAACTAGCTGCAACAACCCCAAAGGTAACTGGTGCTCAGCCTTAACCTACTGTCAAGCCAAACACTTAGCCACAAATTCGGTAACCTCTCGCTTAAGACTTGGCCACCAATATAACTAACGAAGGTCGCGGTACATCTTATTTCTGCCAGGACCATAGCATAATGGCTACTATGTGCCTCTGCAGTATAGACTACCTCAATTCAGTATCTTTTGGTACACAGATTCTCCAATGAAAACAGAGCACTCCTTTGCTATTCAATCCAAAATCCTCGATATTCCCACTCTCAACCTGTCGAAAACGAAAACCCAATAACTCATCCTCTATTTGTTTACTCTTAATTTGCTCTATCCACGTTGGTTTAACTTAAAGTTCAGCCAACAGACTACCATCATCAAATAAACTGAGGCGAGCAAACATCACCCTCAGATTAGTCATGGCTCTATGGCTCAGTGCATCGGTCACCACATTAGCCTTACCAGGGTGGTATTCAATCGTACAGTCATAGTCCTTAAGCAACTCAATCCATCTATGCTGCCTAAGATTTAGGTCCTTCTGAGTGAGGAGGTACTTGAAGCTTTTGTGATCGGTGTAAATGCTACACTTCTCACCATACTGATAATACCTTCAAATTTTTAGTGCGAATACTACTGCGGCCAACTCCAAGTCATGCATCGGATAATTCGCCTTATGAGTCTTAAGCTGACGAGACGCGTATACTACCACCTTACCTTCTTGTATCAACACATATCCTAAACTGACATTTGATGCATCACTGTAAACAGTAAACTCCTTTTCAGACTCTAGCTATATAAGAACAGGGACCTCAGTCAGTACAGTCTTGAGCTTCTCAAAACTCTCTTGCCACGAATTAGTCCAGTTAAACGGCACACCCTTACGTAGCAGCTTAGTTAAGGGTACGGCAATCAAAGAAAAACCCTCCACAAATTGTCGATAATATCCTGCAAGTCCTAGAAAATTGCAGATCTCAGATACAGTCTTAGGCTGCTTCCAATCCAAGACAGCCTCAATCTTTCGAGGATCCTAATCCCCTCAGTAGAAACCACATGTCCCAAAAACGTTAATTTACATAACCAGAACTTACATTTACTGAACTTGGCGTACAATTGTTTTTCTCACAGAATCGGTAAAACCACTCTGAGGTTTTCATCGTGCTCATCCTCAATTCTCGAATACACTAGTATGTCGTCAATAAATACCACCACAACCGATCCAGATAGGGTTAGAACACTCAGTTCATCAGATCCATAAAAGCTACTAGTGCATTCGTTAGTCCAAAAGGCATCACTAGGAACTCATAATGACCGTACCGAGTCCTAAATGTTGTCTTGTGCACATAAATCTCCTTAACCCTCAACTGATGATTTCCCGATCGAGATGCATGATGAGACAATTAGGACACTGTCAGATGTCAAACATGTGCTTGACTTAAAGAAAAATCTTACCTCCTTAAGAATTTTGGACTCGAAGGGTTGTAGAGTTAACATCGAGTCAAGTGGCATTAAGTTATCCCGTGGGGCTCTCATTTTGATGAAAGGTGAAAAGATTGGTAGTCTTTATGTTCTAGAAGAATCAACAGTGATCGGTGAAACAGGATATCCCTCATCTATTAAGGAGTCGGAGTCGACTCATTTGAAGCAGAGACAACTTAGTCATGAGGGAAAAGAGTATGACAATTTTGTATAAGAAAGATCCTCTTATGGATGCAGGTTTTAAAAAGATAGGGCACTGCGTTCGTGGAAATCAGACTCAGGTCAGTTTTGATTTGGCAGTGCACAGGTCGAAGACTAGAAGACTTTCGGCTTCTAAGTACAGCTTTGACTCAATTAATATTTTGCGTAGTTCAAGATAAGCCCGTGGTGGGCTTTGGCAAAGAAGACATTGTGAAAATACGAGTCAAGGTGGAGATTTGCAAAGTTATGCCTCGTATTTTTTAGCTTTTCTTCTCTTAGTTAAACTTTTTTTTTTAAGTTTCTCACTTAAACTCTGATTAGTATAGTTTATTTTACTATTGTTTGACTTGTAAATTTAGCCTATAAATAGGCCCTTTTTCCACATTAGAAAAAAAACCTACTACACATTTAGGCATTAGTTTTTACAAGCTTTCAGAGAATTTTGCGTTTACATTTTAAGAGTCATTATTTTAGGTTTTGGGTTTTAGGTTTATCTCTATCTTTTGTACTCTTCATTTTTATCATTTTAGTGAAATTATTTTTGTCTGTGGTTTTTTATCCTCTCTAAAGGTGTTTTTCCATGTAAATATTTGTTTTTGGTCTTTTCAATTTCTTCGCTATTTCACTTGTTCGTTGCTTAAACTGAGTTTATCCCTAATAAAATATGCGGTTAATATATTGTATTTTTTTTTTTGGTACAAGAAGAAATAACTATGACTAGCCTTGTTGAGGCTAAGTTACTCCTAACTAATCATCATGTAGCCTCTGAAGGATTTCATTCGGGGTTACAGATAAACACTCCTATCTGATGCCTTGAAAATGACATTGCTACCATACCATCAGCAACTCGATTACCCTCTCGGAACACATGTGTAACCCAAATCTTCTAGAAACGATGAATGAGATCTTTAATTGCTCATAACACAGCTGAGTGGTGGACCTCAACTATCTCTGGTTGAATCAATTGTATAGCTGCCATTCTATCCATCTCTAGCACAACTTGTTGAAGATCTAAGGTCTAAGCTAATTAAAGACCCTTCAACATTCCCTAAAGCTCGGCATTAAGAGCAGAGAACAACCAATATATTTAGAGAAACCAAAAATCCACTTACAATGCTTATCCGGATTACTCTCTCGACTAAAGTGTTCCCAGACATTGTGAACACAACACCATCAATGTTCACCTTCTGCCTCTCATCCTCAAGTGGATTCCACCTAATCAATTTACAAGATTTTGTTTATCTCTGCCAAATTGATCTCACCAACCCCTTATTGAGATGAAAATACTCATACCTCATTCTGTAACTTTTCTCCAAAACACTAATCCCCTCAATGAAATTTACATTAAACACTGAATTTTTCCTTCCAATCTATTAGTGCCAACAAATAACACCAAATATAGTCAGCCAATCATTAATATTACAAGCAAAATACTCTAGATCTGATAGGTTAATCCTAAACCACTCCTCCAAATTGATGTAAAAAAACTCCTGTTGTTTATTTCGTTTGATCGTTGCTAACTATGTTACTACAGTTGGGAAATAGAGTCCCAGTACCTGATTAATGGTTTATGACGAATGCCCACACACCTTACAACTTCCATCCGAGGTAAGATGTCGCCTAACTCTTACATCATTAGTAAGTGCCTTATTAACATATGCAAGCCGAAGGAAGGCTAGTACCTTTTGAGAACTCGGTAAATGCAAAATTTGATGCTATACTTTATCTCATTCTGTAACACCTTTAACCCGTATTTGTCACCGAAGCAGGGTTACGAAGCATTACCAAAGTTTTCAAATCAAATGAACATAAATTTCAAACATTTCAAATCATATCAATAATCATATGAAAACCAATCAAAACCATACATATTGTCACTTATACGAGCCCTCGAGGACTTAAAAACACGTTAAAAACAAATCGGGACTAAATTAGAAACTCAAAAAAAATTTTAGAAAATAGTGAAAATTTTCAACGTTGCAGGGGTCATACAGCCGTGTCTCAGTCCGTGTCCAAGCCCTATAACTCACTAACTTGGATCACACGGCCAAGCCATACACCCCTTTGAAATAACCTCACACGCCCGTGTGCCAAGCCATGTAACAGCCTGACTTGCAACCCTTTGAAAGCTACAGGGGACACATGGCTATTTCACCTGGCCGTCTGTCACACACGGCTGAGACACACGCCCATGTCTCTATTCGTGTGGACAAAAATAGACCATTTTACAATCTATTTTTCTCACCCATATCCACAAGTACATACAAGCACTTTTGCACCAATAAAAAAGCCATCAAAAGGCACAAAATTCATACATAATGAAGCTATACGCATATGGTCTAATAACACACAACCAATATGCCCAAAGGCACCTCAAATGACAACATTAAAACCATGTATAACTATGTACTCAATTTGTGCAAAATAATCAATTAACTTTAAACTAAGTTGTATCAATACATACCATTGAATTCACTTGTCAAAAACACAAACCATTTGGCACCAAAATATCATTCTATAACTAGTGTCAAATAACCATATAAATCATACATAATAAGGTACCAATTCACCACATATTCATTGTATCACAAGGCACATATACAATATGCATATTTAGGCTTTCATTCCATCTTCCAACATTCAAACAAAACAAGCCAAACATCAACCATATTAAGATCAATAGTTATATGCCAAAACTAAGTTCATTTCATCACCAAAATGCCATAACATAAGCCAAACCAAATGGCCATTTCAACAACCAAAACACATGGCCAACATTAGCCAAAATTTCTATGCATGCCATTATAACCAAAATCAAAACATCAAAAAATACTGATACAGCCAATAGATGGTGTGATATAGCTCCAACAAGCTTCCAACCAAACAAGTTTTTGATTCACTAGAAGACACAGAAAATAACACCGAGTAAGCATAAAAGCTTAGTAAGTTCGTATAATCATAAAACAAAACTTACAATTGAGTCAAATATTAGGTAAGTTAACATAACATATCCCAACCATAATTTAGCCAAACCCTGTGCATATACATCAAACAAGTTAGCCATGTCAACTCATACATAAACCTTATAAACATGGATGAGCACAACATATAATTATGTTTCATATACATGTATCATCCATTTCAATTTTCCATATACCATGTAACAACATTTCAATGTAATTCGCATGTGTCCTTGTAATAGTCTGTACCGAACTCTTACCATTTTGTATCAAAATAATGCCCATTGAAATTGTTGAATACCAGGGATAGCTCACACATAGTGTGCTAACTCATAACTGTAATTCGTCAAATCCTGCACATGTATGCTCACACGACCTGTGAATATGGGTCTGCTCACACAAGCTGTGGGTCAGAATGTAGCTACACGATGCTGCTCACACGAGTTGTGGAGTATCCATAACACATGCTGAACCTCAACCATTGATAGGACGTTTAGGACTAGCACCCGAATCATGTAAACCCTAACCACATGTCATTTGTATCCTACGAATTCTTAAGGTTCAAATGGGGCCCGGTAATCGCCATACTCGTTGGATATGCAATTGTATATACATATGGCAATTCATAATTCATGTATAAATCAATATAAAAATATAAACACAATTTAATCACACGAATTTACCTTGACGAGTAAATATAGATACGGAGGCGACTAATCTGAGACTTTATCTTTGCCCCGATCTAAAGCCATATAAGGTATGTCTTGAGCTATACAGATAAATTTAGCTCAATTCAATAAGTAATTTATTCAATTTAACCCAAAATTATATTTTTAAATTACCATTTTGCCCCTATACTATTAATTTCTTACAATTTAGTCCCTAACTCATAAAAATGGAAATTTATGCAATTTCACCACAACCCATCATAGTCGAATATCAATTAGGTCCCTAGAAATCCTGATATTTCATTTATTTCATAATTTTACCTTGTAAAAATTTCTATTTTTCAATCTAATCCCTATTTGACAATTTCATTAAAAATCTCTTAACAAAAGTTGTTTATCTAACAACAACTATCCATTTTCTTCCATAAAACATAAAAAAAAACCTATATTCATTGATGGAAAAAATCTAATACTTTAAAATTTTCACAAATTAGTCCCCAAGCTAGCTAGATTAAGCTACAATGATCTCAAAAATATAGAAATCATTAAAAATTGGACAAAAATCACTTATAATTAAGCAATGAGAAGTTGCCAAAATTAAAAGCTCAACAATGGCTTCCCAAACCATAACATTCAGTTGAAGTTGAATAATAAAGATGAAAGCTTGTTTTTATTTTATTTAATTTTAATTTTAATTACTAATTACCCAAATTAACCTTAAAAAGTAATCAAAATTTCAATAATGCCAAACTATGCTCATCCACTAACACATTTTTGGTCTAATTACCATATAAAGACTTAAAATTTGAATTCCTATAACTATTTAATACTTTTAGCTACTAGAACTTAACTTTTACACTTTATGCGACTTAGTCCATTTTATCAAATTAAGCATGTAAACGGTAAAATTTCTTAACAAAATTTTTATACCGTAGTACTATTATGTTGTAGATAATAAAATACTAATAAAATAAATTTTTTGACTTCGAATTTGTGGTCCCAAAACCACTGTTCCGATTTCACTGAAAATGGGTTGTTACTACTCTCCCCCTGAAAGGATTTTCGTCCTTAAAAATCTTACCATAATAGAGGTTTAGATATTGTTTTCTCGTAGCTTCCTCGAGTTCCCAAGTGGCTTCTTCTATTTCACGTCGTTGCCAGAGAACTTTTACTAAAGCTATGTTCTTGTTTCTCAATTCTTTCACCTCTTGTGCCAAAATCCTAACCGGTTCCTCACTATACGACACATCAGGCTGAATCTCAACATCCGACGGGTGATAACATGTGAAGGGTTAGATCAGTACCGTTGTAACATAGACACGTGAAAAACATTATGAATCTTTTCTAATTCTGACAGTAAAGCTAACCGATACGCAACAGGTCTGATTTTTTCAATAATCTCATATAGCCCAATAAATCATGGACTTAGCTTCCCTTTGCGACCGAACCGAAGAACTTTCTTCCAAGGCAGTACTTTCAAGAATACTCTATTACCGACTTGAAATTTTATGTCTTTACGTTTAAGATCCATATATGATTTCTGACGATCTAAAGATGCTTTTAAACTATTTCGGACCACTTTTACTTTTTCTTCAGTTTTACGAATCAAATCAACCCCGTGAATCTTTTTCTCACTGAGCTCAGTCTAGTATGATGGAGTTTGACATTTACGACCATAGAATTCTTCATGAGGTGACATCTTTATGCTCGATTGAAAACTGTTGTTATACATAAACTTAGCCAACGATAAATATTTCTCCCAATTGCCTTCAAACTCTAATACATAGCAACGAAGCATATCCTCGAGAATTTGAACTACTCGCTTGGGCTAACCATCGATTTGAAGATGAAATGCAGTGCAAAAATACAATCACGTACCTAGAGCTTCCTATAACTTTCTCCAAAATCGTGATGTAAATCACGGATCTCTATCCAAAAAATGAAAACTGGCACCCCGTGTAATCTAACAATCTCAGAAATGTATAACTCAGCTAATCTCTCAAAGGAGTAATATGTACGTACCAGAATAAAATGAGTAGACTTCGTCAGATGATCAACAACAACCCAAGTAGTATCTTTCTTTCTTAGAGATAAGGTTAAACTTGATACGAAGTCCGTAATAACTCGATCCCATTTCCACTCCGGTATCATCACTGGCTGCAATAATCTAGAAGGTACCTGATGTTCGACTTTAACTTACTGAAATATCAAACATCTCGATACTAAGTCAGAAATCTCACGTTTCATTCCCGACCACCAGTACATTTGTTTCAAATCACTATACATTTTATTACTTCCTAGATGAACAGATAAGCTACCACTATGACCTTCGTGCAAGATTCTCTAAATAAGCTCTGTATTCTTTGGTACACTAATTCTACCTCTGAATAACAAACAATCATTGGCTCCTATCTAGAATCCTGAATCAAAAGTTGACTCACTCTATGCCCATTTAGTTAGTAACTCGTCATCACACTTCTAACCTTCACAGATTTGCTGTAAAAATATCGATTTAGCTTTCAAATCAGGTAAGACTGAACCATCGTTAGATAATGCCAATCGTGTATTCATCACTTCCAAAGCAAATAAAGACTCACTACTTAGAGTATCAACAACTACATTCGCTTTTCTCAGATGAGAATCAATGATCAACTCATAATCTTTTAACAGTTCAAGCCATTTGTGTTGTCTTAGATTCAAATGTTTTTGCGACATTAGATACTTCAAACTCTTATGATCGGTAAATATATGAAAACTTTCACCAACAAACGGTGTCGCCAAATTTTTAGCTTAAACACAATAGCTGCCAACTCTAGGTCATGTGTCGGATAATTCTTTTCCCGCGACTTTAACTGTCTAGAAGCATAAGCTATTACTTTGCCTTCCTGCATCAAAACACAACCTAAACCATTTAAAGATGCATCGCTGTAAATCACAAATTCTTTACCTGATTCAGGCTAAACCAAAATTTGTGCCTCGGTCAACAGTGCTTTCAACTAATTAAAACTTTGTTGACATTTCTTAGACCATTAAAATTTCACATCTTTCTGTAATAGTCGCGTCATCGGTGTAGCTATCATTGAGAACCCTTTGACGAATCATCGATAATAACCCGATAATCCCAGAAAACCTCTAACTTTGGATACGTTTCTCAGTGGTTTCCAGCCAACAACTGCTGAAATTTTACTCGGATCAACTTTGATGCCTTAGGCCTAAACTATATGTCCCAGAAAACTGACTTCTCAGAGCCAAAACTCACATTTGCTAAATTTAGTAAAAAGTTGTTTATCTCGCAGGGTTTACAATACAATTCTCAAATGCTCGGCATGCTCAGACTCATTTCGTGAATGTATCAAAATATCATCAATAAAAACCATAAACAAATTTGTCTAAATATGGTCTAAAGGTTCTATTCATCAAATTCATAAATACTGTAGGTGCATTAGTTAAACCAAACGGCATCACAAGAAATTCATAGTTTATGTACCTAGTTCTGAATGCATTTTTGGGCACATCTGAATCTTTAACTCGTAGATGATAGTAGCCAGAACAAAGATCAATCTTCGAGAATATTGTGGCACCTTTCAACTAATCAAATAGATCATCAATTCAAGGCAACGGGTATTTATTCTTAATTGTAACCTTATTGAGCTGACGGTAATCAATACACAATCTCATTGATTTGTCCTTTTTCTTAACAAACAGAACCGGTGCACCCCAAGGTCAAAAACTGGGTCGAGCAAAACTCATATCTGTCAATTCTTGCAGCTGTGCTTTCAACTTTTTCAACTCAGTAGGAGCCATTCTAAAAGGTGCTATCGATATCAATGGTGTTCTCTATACTAGTTCAATAGCAAACTCAACCTCTTTGATTGGTAGTAATCGAGGTAACTCCTCTGGAAATACATCAGGATACTTACAAACCACTGCCACTTATTCAAGCTTCAATTCAGACACTTTAGTATCCAATACATAAGCAACGTAAACATTGCAACCTTTTCTCACATATTTCTACGTTGACAAGACTGATATAACAACAGGCAACCCACTGATGCTATCTAATTCAATATGAAGTGTCTCACTGTTCTAAAATTTCAATACAATAAGCTTTTGTCTACAGTTTAAAATAATATCATGTAGAGTTAGCCAATTCATACCCAAAATCACGTCAATTTCATCAAATGGTGATAGCATCAAATCAACAGGAAAACTATAACTCCAAGTCATCATAATGTGGTTTTTATCAACTAGCACATACTGACCTAAGGGGTTCGACACTTTAACCACGAATATAGTGGACTTGACAGTAAATATTTACTAGAAACTAAATTCGTGCAAACATACGAATGGGTTGATCTTGTATCAATCAAAGTAGTAAGATCAGTATCAAAAATAGAGAAAGTACCAGTAATAACATCTGGCGCAGAAGCATCCTCTCATGCGCGAATAGCAAAAGCCCTAGCTGGTGCTCGAGCCTCGATTCTCACAGCAGGGTCTTTTGTTATTCCATGACTACCATTCACATTTTTGGGATTACGAGGTGGTCTACCTCTCGCAATTGTATTGCTTGGCCTCGTAGTCTTAACTCTCTCTTTCTCAGATTTCTCTGGGCAATCTCTAAGATAATGGTCAAAAGAACCACACCTGAAGCACGCTCCGTTCTTTGATCAACACTCACCATAAAGTGGTCTTTTACAATGCTTGCACTCGGGTCTGGTATCTCTGACACTACCCACACTTGCTACAGTTGTAGCCTAAGATTTAGGACTCGAACATCGGTTACCTCTGTCTCTATTGGAGTACCCCACTAAAGCTGTAGAATGGTTGTGATGTTCTTTTGATCTCTTTGATGCCTACTGATATGACTTCGTAGTCGATCTCTTTCTCGAGTCTTTAGTTTCAAAATTAGCATGTCTCTTCCCATTACTCAGTTCATCAGCCTTATGCGCTCGGTCAACCAATACAACAAAATCTTTTAGTTTGAGAATTCCAACTAGAAGTTCTATGTTTTCATTTAACCCTTCTTTGAATCTCTTACACATGGTAGTCTCGGTCAGAATACACTCCCGGGCATATTTACTCAGTCTAACAAATTCCCATTCATACTCTGACACAGCCATATAACCCTGTTTTAGCTCAAGAAGTCCTTTACGTTTTTTGTCCCAAAATCTTTGACTAATGTGTTTCTTTCGGAACTTGGTTTGGAAAAATTCCCAGGTGATCCACTCTCTGGGCACAACAGAAATCAATGTATTCCACCAGTGATAAGCTGAATCTTTCAACAAAGATATTCGTCCAAACAAACTTGATAAACCATTCACTCATCATCTGGAAGAAGGTTTCCTTAGCCTCTCCTCTTCGGCCCTCTAGTATGGGCCTTGTACCGGTCGCTGCTACTCTATGAATAGAGGCTTGCACAATGCTTTCTACTTCATCGGAGTTAACTCGGTTGGATGTCATTGCTATAGCAAAACATGTTTTAAAACAGTTAGGAGATATCACACAATCACAGGTTATATAATGGCATGTATAGCTAGACTCACACACACTACATTCAATCCTAGAATCGACTAAACCGTAGCTCTGATACTAGTAAATGTAACACCGTAACCTATATCCGTCGCTAAAATAGGGTTACAGAACTTTACCAGAGTTTTCAAATAACACAAACATAAATTTCAAACATTTCAAATCATATCAATAATCATATTAAACCCAATCAAAATCATATATATTGTCCATTATACGAGCCGTCGAAGCCCTAAAAACACGTTAAAAACAAGTCGAGACTAAATTGGAAACTCAAAAATTTTTTCAAAAAATAGTGAAAATTTTCAACACTATAGGGGTCACACAGCCGTGTGGCCAGGCCGTGTGGGCATTCGAAGTAGCAACACATGGTCGTGTCCTAGCCTGTTTTTGTACCGTGTAACTCACTCACTTGGGTCACATGACCAAGTCATACGCCCTTGTGCTAGGCTGTGTACCCTTCAAAATAACCTCACACGCCCGTGTGTCAGGTCGTGTGCTTGGCAGTTTAACAGCCTGACTTCCAACCCTTTGAAACTAAAGAGGACACACGGCTGTGTTGCCTGCCCATGTGTCACACACAGTTGAGACACACGCCCATGTCTCTGCCCGTGTAGACAAAAATATGCCATTTTACAAGCCATTTTTCTCACCTATAACCACATGTACCTACAACCACTTTTGCACCAATAAACAAGCCTCAAAAGGCACAAAATTCATGCATAATAAAGCTATACACACATCGTATAATAACACACAACCAATATGCCCAAAGGCACCTCAAATGGCAACATTAAAAACATGTATAACCATGTACTCAAGTTGGCCAAAATAATCAATTAACTTCAAACTATATCAATACATACCATTGAATTCACTTACCAAAAACAGAAACCATTTGGTACCAAAAAGTGATTCTATAACTGGTATTACATAACCATATAAATCATACATAATAACGTACCAATTCACCACATATTCAACATATCACAAGGCACATATACAATATGCATATTTAGGCTTTCATTCTATCTTCCAACATTCAAACAAAACAAGCCAAACATCAACCATATTAAAATCAACAGTTACATGCCAAAAATAAGTTCATTTAATCATCAAAATGCCATAACACAAGCCAAACCAAATGGCCATTTCAACAACCAAAACACATTGCCAACATTAGCCAAAATTTCTATACATGCCATTATAACCAAAATCAAAACATACAAAAATACCGATAAAGCCGATGGATAGTGTGATATAACTCCGAAAAGCTTCCAACCCGAACAAGCTTCCAATTCATAAAAGACAGAAAATAACACCAATTAAGCATAAAAGCTTAGTAAGTTCGTATAATCATAAAACAAAACTTACCATTTAGTCACATAATAGATAAGTTAATATAGCATATCCCAACCATAATATGGCCAAACGCTATGCATATACATCAAACAAGTTAGCCATGTGAACATATACATAAACCATATAAACACGGATGGGCACAACATATAATTATGTTTTATATAAATGTATCATCCTTTTCAATTTTCCATATACCATGTAACAACATTTTAATGTAATTCGCATGTGTCCTTGTAATAGCCCGTACCGAACTCTTTCCATTTCGTATCAGAATAATACTCGTTGAACCATTTAGAATATCGTTGGATACTCGCGATAGCTCACACATAGTGTGCTAACACATATAACTGTAATCCACCAAATCCTGTACATGTATGCTCACACGAGCTTTGAATCAGGATGTTCACATAAGCTGTGAATATGGGCCAGCTCACACGAGCTGTGGATTAGAACATAGCTACATGATGCTGCTCACATGTGTTGTGGAGTATCCGCAACACATGTCAGACCTCGACCATTGGTAGGACGTTCAGGACCAGCACCCGAATCATGTAAACCCTAATGACATGTCATATGTATCTTATGAATTCCTAAGGTTCAAACGGGGCTCGGTAATCATCGTGCTTCATTGGATATGCAATTGTATATACATATGGAAACTCATAATTCATGTATAAATCAATATAAAACATATCAATACATTTTAATCACACGAACATACCTCTACGAGTACATATAGATACGGAGGCGACTAATCTGAAACTTTATCTTTATCCTGATCTAAAGCCGTACGAGGACTATCTTGATCTATACAGATAAATTTAGCTTAATTCAGTAAGTAATTTATTCAATTTAACCCAAAATTATATTTTGGAAAAATTAAAATTTTGCCCATATACTTTTAATTTCTTGCAATTTAGTCTCTAGCTCATAAAAATGGAAATTTATGCAATTTCACCACAACCCATCATATCCGAATATCAATTACGTCCCTAGAAATCCCTATATTTCATTTATTTCACAATTTTACCATGTAAAAATTTCTATTTTTCAGTCTAGTTTCTATTTGGCAATTTCATCAAAAATCTCTTAGCAAAAGTTGTTTATCTAACAACAACTATCCATTTTCTTCCATCAAACATCAAAAACAACCTATATTCGTTCATGGAAAAACTCTAATACTTTAACAGTTTCACAAATTAGTCCCCGAGCTAGGTAGATTAAGTACAATGATCTCGAAAACATAGAAAGCATTAAAAACGGGATAAAAATCACTTACAATCAAGCAATGATAAGTTGCGGAAATTAAAAGTTCAACAATGGCTTCCTAAACCCTAACATTCGGTTGAAGTTGAAGAATAAAGATAAAAGCTTGTTTTTATTTTATTTAATTTTAACTTTAATTACTAATTACCCAAATTAACCTTAAAAATTAATCAAATTTAAATAATGCCAAACCATGCTCATCCACTAACACATTTTTAGTCTAATTACCATATAAGGACTTAAACTTTAAAGTTCTATAGCTATTTAATACTTTTAGCTACTAGAACACAACTTTTGCACTTTACGTGAATTAGTCTTTTTTATCAAATTAAGCATGTAAACGGCAAAATTTCTTAACAAAATTTTTCTACAGTACTACTATTATACTATAGACAATAAAATAATAATAAAATAAAATTTTCAACTTCAGATATGTTGTCCCAAAACCACTGTTCCAATTTCACTAAAAACAAATTGTTAGACTTTCAACTATTTCCTCCCCACAAATAGAAGCATAAGTAGAGTAAATCGTGAATCTATAGTTCTTATCTTTACCCCATCCAAAAAAGTCTTCCACATCCTAAAGCACTTTAAGATGAAATGGTCGACACCACTGGAGGAGGCAAGACCGGTTTAAATAAATCCTAATTCCAATCCCCACTCGGTGAAACCATATCTATAACCAAAACATGAGCAACAGGTATATGGTCAGTTTGTGTATAAACATTCACCAGAGGACCCCACTCCTTAACCCAATTGTTTCTCTAAAAATCAACATCAAGACCTTTTCCTACATTCCACATTATTCCTTCCCGTACATTGGCCCAAACTCCGCAAATCCCCTTCCATAAACGAGATGCATTACCTGTATATAACACAAGAGGTAGTTTACCTATCCAATATATTGCATTTTAAGAACCTGCACCCTTAATTGGTCTAGCTTCTGAACAATTTCAAATCCAATTTTCATGAGGAAATCATCATTTTAATGATCAATCTTCTTGAATCTGAGACCCCTATTTTTTTGTATCATTACATATATCTTCCCATTTGACTAGATTTATCCCCCTTTTCTCCTCTGAGTGGCCTCAAAAAAAATTACGGATAAACTTCTCCATATCAAAATAAATACCTTTTGGAATAACCATCAACTGTATAACATAAGTAGGAATGGCTACTGGCACTACTTTAGCTAGCGTAATAAGACCTGCTAGCAAAAGCAATTTAGCCTTCAATCTTGCCAATTTCTAATGCATATTGTCCATAATATATTGAAAGGTGTCTTTAGTCACTTTTTAATCAAGGAGTGGCACACCTGGATACTTCCCCAAATTATCCACATGGGGGAAACCAAGTCCACCACAAATACTCATCTTCAAATCATGGTCCACATTTTTCGAGAAAAATCTAAGTTTTTGTTAATTAACTCGATGCCCATATTTGTCACAAAAATCCTCAATCACCTTTTTTATCGTCACCATTTGTTCAATAGACGCCTCATTTAATAAGATTAAGTTATCAGCAAAAAAAAAAGGATGGGTGATACTTGTACCATTCTTGGATGGTTTAATTGGTTTCCATTCTTCCTTTTGAACTACATTAATAATAAGATGAGCCAGTTGTTCCATGCGAAGAATAAAAATATAATGCAACAAAAGATCACCTCGTTTTATTCCACTAGAAGGTGTAAAGCCATTAGACAGGTCCCATTCTAGATAACTTGCATGGTTGTCGAGCTAATGCAGTGTATAATAAGATTTTGGACACTAAATGGAATACTGATATCCTCTAACATATCCTCAATGCCATCCATCCTTTTTTGCCCAATTTTCTGCGCATTGAGTGAATTATTTCCTGAGCCACAATAATGTTATCCATAATACTCATTCTTGAGAAAAAACTTAACTAATTCGATAAAACCCATTTTGGCATCAAAGACTTTAGCCTATTAATTATGGGCTTAGCCATAATTTTATACAATACCATGTAAAGACTAATTGGGTGAAATTGGGCAAAATTGGGCTAGCGACTTTGGGTTTTCCACTTTTGGAATCAAAACGAATAACCTATGATTAAGCCAACTGTCAAACCTACCACCATTCCAAATTTTTCTCATGAATTCACAGACACTATGTCCCACCACTGTCCATTTCTTCTAATAAAAATTACATGTATCCCATCAATTCTAGGTGCTTTCAAAGGTGGCATCTCGAACACTACCCTCTGGACCTCCTTATTTGTTATTGACATTTCCAAGGATTTAACCTCATTTTCAGACATCTTGTAAACAACCTCAGTGGACAAGTCTAATGCAAGTTGATAAATCCTTTGTAAATAGAGACTTATAAAACTGAGTGGCCATTTGTTGCAAGATTTCAAGATCCTTGCACTAGCTATCATCACTAAGCTTCAACATGCTTATACTATTCGACCTCCTCCAATTAATGGTGCTAGCATGAAAAAGCTTAGTATTTCGATCTCCTTCACATGCCCATTTACAAGGGGTCTTTTGTTGCCACAAACTCGCCTTTTGACTAAGCACCTCCTTAAGATCCAAACTAAGTTGTTTCTTAAGATTTAAGAGAAACTCTGAAGGATACTGATCAATTTTTTTCTTAATCCCTTTTAGCCTAGCTAGAAGCAATCTTTTATTGCCACTAATGTGACCAAAAGAGCTGAAATTCCACTCTTTGACTTTAGAGAGGAAATTATTAATATCCAATACAACTCTATCATCCCTAACCCAAGAATTAGCTAACATCAACTCAAAATTGTCATGGTCTAGCTAGGAAGCAACAAAACAAAACGACCATTCTAACTTAAGCAAGTCACAAGCTCTCACAGAAAAGCATATTGGACTATGATCCAATCCAATCTGATGAAGATGAGTCACAAAGGATTCGTGAAAATGCTCCATATAAGCAGCACTACAAACATACTGATCCAAACATTGAAAAAGTAACCCTGACTCTAAGTGAATGAGGTGTTGGGAAATGTGTTCATATTGTAGTAAACATGTAATTGTTTTCTATTTATTTGAACGATGAATAAATAAATAAAGTTAATTTCACATTTCACTATTACTTCTTTTGTATTTGATGTCTTTTATACATGCATAGCGAAATTGTGACAAGCAAATATTAGCTCATTGATTGTCTAAAGTTCAAACTGAAGATAAGTGGCATTGAAAAGAACGTTTACATTGCGAGAAAGACAACTTACTTCAGTATATAATCTAAATGAGCCTGTAAACTCGTAAAAGAATCAAAGTGAGCATTTGATTCAATTACTGGGAAGGATTATTATGTTGTCTACAATTCCAATTGGAGAGATGACTAGTCTTGGCTATTAGAGCAGTTGGCTCCACTAGTAGAGACGTAGATGTATTCATGGGTAGAAAGATACATTAGACTGGACCCAAGATGAATTAATTTTGAATCTGTTTGTGAATTAATTCACTTGTGACATTTATGGTGTGAGTTATCTAAATCCTGAGTTAGTCATTAACCATGCGTATGCAACTCATGTGCTTTGAAATAAATGAAGGCTTATGCTCTAAAAATTATCAAGCCTATAGTCAGTATGTTGGGTACATAACTTGTGTATGGCATGGCTTTACTAGCAAAAATGGAATTCATAGCTCAATTAAAGAGTTAATGATATCTTCCCATTTGCATTGTGTAGATTGATCAATATGGAACGTGGCCTTGGGTTGCTTGTTCTTGAACGAGCAATTTATCATAGTCATTTGTCAATAGTAATCATATTAATCATTAAAAAGACACATTGGTGACAATGAGATAAAATAATATTGTATTGAGTGAGCAGATTTAACTTAAAGGAATCAAGGATATCATATGAGGGTAACATACACATGACGAGGTCATTGGACAAAGCAGTTGGATGAATTGCTTTTGTAAAGAATATACCATAAGGACTTTTCAATCATGGTCCTTCTTGTGGACTAACTCCATGATTAAGTAATTAAAAATTATTAGAATGATGCTTCTAGACATAATTGCAATCATTAGAGTCTAATTGTATATGTCTGGTTGGTCCCTCTACTAGCTCAACAAAGGCTCGATCGGACTACATTTGAATCAAAAGACAATTCTACGACTTTGGGAATAATTTAATTGAGTCGATTTATTCAATGTGGAATTAAATTAGGTGGTCTTAAAAATTGTTCAACTAGAGAACTTGATTAAAGAATTTTCCTAAAAATTTGGAAAATCTAAGTGATGTTTTGAAAAATTAATTTTGATCAAGTAAAAATAAGTTAATCAAATCAATTAAAACTAATATTATATTTTTAGAAGTTAATTTCAAGTCAGAAAATTGGCCCCATGGGTAATTGAACTTGAAAGTTGGACCTGAGATCGTAAATTGAGTCCGAGAGCCCAAAACTGAGACCAAGACCAAAAACTTAGTCAAACCGAGGCAACGGTCCAACCGGTGCCTAGACCAGATCGATTGAGTTGTCATTGAACTAGACCGAACCGGCATCAGCCGAACCAGCTCGAGGTGTCGTAAGGGTGTCACACCTGCATCACCGAACACAGTGGTGCCAGTGGCTGCGAGGGCAGCATCCTGGTGGCCAACGGCGATTGGTCATCGGTGGTTGAGCAATGAAAAAGTTGCATTCCTACTGTAATTGTACCAGAGAATTTAATTTTAGATTAATTATTCCAAAAATAATAATAGTTTAATAGTTTAATATTAAATTTAATTTAATACTTATCTTAATAGTATT
>JABFAF010277572.1:0-12999 GCA_013677275.1 Gossypium schwendimanii | reverse complement strand
TAACTTGCAAGATTATTGTGATTAAACTATTTCAAGGTAAGGATACTTTGTTACCTCACATAGTCTTTTGCGTACTTATTAAATCGAGTTAATTGTTTGAATTGACATAGGGATATGTACAAGATGTTATTTCGATTTAAAAAATATGTATGTGCAATAACATATTTGCCTATTAAGATTTGTTTAATCGATTGAATTGACATAGGGATATAGTCAAGAGATAAATGGATTTTGGTAGGCGAGTATGTTCATAAGTTAGCAAATTACCGAGTTGCTGTGAACTTATTCGTAACAATATAAACCTGAGTTTAATAATTCTAAGTTAAGAAATGTAATTAATCTAACACAATTATGTCATCTTAATTAAAATCATATTTTGAAATCTTGGATTTGAGATTTATTTATTTAGTTTACTTTGTTTAAAATCTTAGTTTTTAATCACCCTTTTCAACAAAATATTTTTCTTCACCAAGGTCTTTTAAATAGCATTCATAAATAATTCTTTTCACAGTCCCTGTATACGATAACTCAACATTTATTTGTCACTTTATTACTTGTTGTGATTGTGTACACTTGCACATTTCACTCGTTCCAGTTACCCTTAACACCTACTAAGAAGGATTATGTTGGGGTCATTATGGTTCATTTGACCAAGTCTGCTTACTTTCTTTTGGTTATGGTTGATTAGTCTCTGCAGAAACTGGCTAAGATGTATATTTATGAGATTGTTAGACTTCATGGGGTTCCAGTCTCGATTATCTCTAACAAAGACCCATGTTTCACATCTCGATTTTGGAAGAAACTTCATGAGACTCTAGGTACTCGATTGGACTTTAGTACTATGTTCCATCCTTAGACTAATGGGCAATTTGAGAGAGTAATTCAGATTCTGGAGGATATGTTATGGAGTTGTGTAATTGACTTCTGAGGTAGTTAGGAGGAATTTCTGCCAGTGGCTGAGTTCACTTATTATAACAGCTTTCAGTCGAGTATTCAGATGGCACCTTACTAGGCTTTGTATGGTTGTAAGTGTCGTACCCCTTTGTGTTGGACTGAGTTGGTCGAGACACGGGTTTTGGGTCCAGAGTTGGTTTCTGAGACTAAGGACAAGGTTAGACTGATTTGGGATCATCTTAGGGAAAGATTAGATATTTTTGCAGCCAAGATCGGTTCAAATGATGATCATTTTATATACTTTATATTTAATTTTTATCCAAATTAAATTGGGTTAAAAATTAATATAAAGCCTGAAGGAGAAAGTGGTCAAGTGTGCTAAGCATTGAAGACTGATCCAATAAGAAAATTTGCAACCCAAAACTAACCCATCAACTTATTTTGCTTATGAAATTAATTGCAAACTAGGCCTTAAGTTTCCTTAAATTCCTATTCAGACCCCTCCATTTTTTGTGCCTTTGAAGATTTGCCCCAAGATAAATTTAGCAAAGTTTAAAACATTCAAACTTTGCTCTTTGTGTTGCCAGCCAAAGGAAGTGTATGGCTATAACATCTCGTTTTCAGTGAAATCAAAATAGTGGTTTTGGGACCACAAACCTGAAGTTAAAAAATTTATTCTATTATTATTTTATTTCATACAGCATGATAGTAGTACCGTATAAAAATTTCATTAAGAAATTTTACCGTTTACATACTCAATTTGATAAAAATGACTAAATTGCGTAAAATGTAAAATATGAGTTCTAGTAGCTAAAGATATTAAATAGCCATAGAACCTGAAAGTAAGAGTCCTTAAATGGAAATTTGACCACTAATGAAGATAGTGGAATGTGATGGCTTGGCATTTGTGTAAATTTTAAAGTTTTTAAAGGTTATAATTGTAATTTGGTAATTAAATGAATTAAAATAAGAAAAAGTCATTCATCTTCTACATTCATCTTCTTCATTTATGAAGCCATCACCAAAATTTCTTATTCTTCTAAGCTAGGAATTCAACCATCTTTATTGGCTCTAAATTGGTATGAATTTTTGTCCCGTTTTTAATTATTTTTATGATTTCGAGGTCATTGTAGCTTAATCTAGCTAGCCGGGGGACTAACTTGTGAAATTGTTAAACTATTATGGTTTTTCCATTGTTGAATATGCATGAGTTTTAATGATTTATGGAAGAAAATGGATAGTTGTTGTTAGATAAACAACTTTTGTAAAGATATTTTTGATGAAATTTTCAAATAAGGATTAAATTGAAAAATAGAAAATTATTCATGGTGAAATTGTGAAACAAATGAAATATAGGGCTTGCTAGGGACCTAGTTGATATTTGGCCATAGTGGGTTGTGGTGGAATTTCATAAATTTCCATTTTTATGAGCTAGGGAATAAATTGCAAAGAAATTAAAAGTATAGGGGAAAATTGGTAATTTTGCCAAAACATGATTTTTGGTTAAATTGAACGAAATATATATTGAATTGAGTTAAATATATCCGTATAGATCAAGACAAACCTCGTACAACTTTAGATCGGGGCAAAGAGAAAGTCTCGAATTAATCGCCTCTATATCTACGTATACTCGTCGAGGTAAGTTCGTGTAATTAAATTGTGTATATATGCTTTTGATTGAAATATACTTGTGTTGTGAATTATTATATGTATATACCGGTTCCATATCCAACGACGTACAACTATTATCGAGTCTCATTTGAACCTTAGGAATTTGTAGGATACAAATGACATGTCTTTCGGGTTTACATGATTTAGATGCTAGTTCTGAATGTCCTACTGATGGCTAAGGTCCAATATGTGTTACAAATACTCCACAACTCGTGTGAGCATACCAATTCACAGCTCGTGTGAGCATAAATGTACAAGATTTGATGGATTACAGTTATATGAGTTAGCACACTATGTGTGAGCTATCCTAGGTATCCAACAGTATTCAAATGGTTCAACAGTCGTTATTCTAATACGAAATGGTAAGGGTTTATTACGAACTATTATAGGGATACATATGAATTATATGGTAATGTTGTTACATGGTATGTGGAAAAATTGAATTGGATGATACATGTATATGAAACTTAATCAATAGTTGTGGTCATCCATGATTATTGGTTTGTATAAGTATTTACATGGCTAACATGGTTGGTTTATATGTGTTTAGGCATTTGGCCAAATTATGTTGGGATATGCTATGTTTGTCTTACCTATTTTTTTTATTAAATGGTAGTTATGTTTTAAGTTATACGAGCTTACTAAGCTTAAATGCTTACTCTGTGTTATTTTTCGTGTTTTATAGTGAATCTAAAGCTCGTTCGGGTTGGAAGCTTGTCGGAGCATATCACACTATCCATCGGCTCTTTTGGTACTTTCAGTTATTTAATTTTGGTTATAATGGCATGTATAGGTATTTTGGCTAATGTTGGCCTATGTGTTTTGGTTGTTGATATGGCCATTTAACTTGGTTTATTTTTTTGGCACTTTGTTGGTGTAATGGCATGCTTTGCCATGTATATAAGTAGCCTTAAATTGGTTGATGTTTAGTTTGATATATTTGAATAATGGATGAAGAAATCATAGTAGTGAATATGCATATTATATATGTCATGTGACTTGTTAGGAATGTGGTGAATTGGTACTTGGTTATGAATAACATATATGAATATTGATGCTAGTAGTTGAATGGCATATTTAGTACCATTTGGTATGTTTTGGTAAGTGAATTCAATGGAATGAACTGATGCAAATCTAGTTGGAAGTTAGCTGATCATTTTCACCAAAATGAGTACTTAGTTAGACATTTATACATATTGTCATTTGAGGTGTCTAAGGGCATATTGGTTGAATGATATTATACCATATGTATATGACTTGGTTATGCATGATTTTGATGCCTTGTTATGGCTTGTGTATTTGTGCAATTTTGGTTGTAGGTATATGCCAAGTTGGGTGAGAAAAATGGCTTGTAAAATGACCTATTTTTGTCCACACGGGTAGAGACACGGGCGTGTGTTTCAGCTATGTGTCCCTTGTAGCTTTCAAAAGGTTGCAAGTCAGGCTGTTATACGACCTAGCACACGGCCTGGTACACGGGCGTGTGAGGTTATTTCAAAGGGTACACAGCCTAACACATGGGTGTGTGGCTCGGTCGTGTGACCCAAGTTAGTGAGTTACAAGGGCACGATCATAGGCTGGGACACGACCATGTGTCCCTACTTCAAATGCCCATACGGCCTGGCCACACGGCTGTGTGACCCCTACAGTGTTGAAAATTTTCTATGTTTTCTGAAAAATTCTGAGTTTCTGATTTAGTCCCGACTTGTTTCTAACGCGTATTTAGGACCTTGAGGGCTTGTGCAAGGGACAAGATGTATTTTTTGAATTGGTTTTAATATGTTTAATGATATGATATAAAATTTTTATAAATATGTGTTTGTATGATTTGAAAACTCCGGTAATGCTCTATAACCTTGTTTCGGCAACATATACGGGTCAAGGGTGTTACAGTGGCTGCTAATTATTTGCTAGTTTTAGTAGCCACTCCCACCTATAAATACCCCCTTCATGTATTCATTCAATACACAACTCATTCACAACATATTCTCTCTTCACTCACTTTTCTCCCTTTGTTTTCCATTTCCTATCTTGTCCCTTCCTTTGCCGATTTCTCCTCTTAAGAAAGAGCCTTTTTTTCCTTGGAGTAGTAGCACTCGAGTGTTCATAAAGCCTTCTTTTTCCTTGGAGTAGTTGCACTTGAGTGTTCATAAAGGCCTTGAATTGACAAAACGAGCAAAGAAGAAGAGGAGCGTGCTAATGACTTCAGAGAGACACTGGATTTATTTCTAGTTCCCTACTCTTTTATTTTCTTAATTATTTTATGATGAATGCTCATTGTTTCATTACTCTTGATTTAATTAAAATGGCTTAAATTTAATTTGTGTTAGATTGATTGCATTCTATTGCTTAATTTATTAAAATCATGTTTGTGTTGTTATAGGCCTTGTTAATTTGTACAATTAAATAAAATCATGTTTATGTTATGCTTGCATTTAAATTGTAAGGTAACAATTGAATTAATTATTAAGCATATTGAAATTGTAATTAATGGACACAATATTTAATTGGTGGATATTTAATCTTCTAAGGTAGCTGAAGCTTAAATTAGTGACAGTGTTAAACAATATATTAGCATTGCATAACTTGCAGGATTTTGTGATTAAATTGTTTCAATATAAAGATATATTGTTATCTCACTTAATCTTTTACTTGCTTATTAAAATTAAATTAATTTTTTTGAATTGCCATAGTGATATGTACAAGAGATTATTTTAACTTCATAAGTATGTATGTGCATTAACACATTTGCTTATTAAAATTTGTTTAACCGGTTGAAGAATGCAATTGATCTAGCACACTTATGTCATATTGATTAAAAACTTGTTTTCAAATCATCAAAATTTCACCACCAACTTGTTAAATTATTTATTTCATAAATATTTCTTTGCACAGTCCCTGTAGGTACGATAACTTGACATTTACTTGTCACTTCATTATTTGTTGCAATTGTGTACACTTGCACATTTCCATTGTTCCAGGTCCATTAACTGGCTATTGTGTGTTAATATGTGGTATTGGTTGATATATATAATTGATTATAACTGGAACTTGATAAAAGTAAAGCTAGTAGAGCAAAATTGTAGAATAGTCCTTAAAGAATCTACCTGTTTTATGTGTTAAAAAGGTAAGTTCATATGGAACTTACTACATTTCTTTGTATTATATGTATGCTTGTGTTTATTGCATTATAATTATGTCTGAACATGTTTGTGGATATTGGCATACACAGCTATTAAATTAGGTGAAATTTCAAATGAAATGAGATAAATGATTACTATGTGATAGTACACTATACAAGGTATGAAAATGAAAATACGAATGATTACAAGGTATGAATATGCAAAAATGAATGATTGAGGCCCATATGAACTTATAAAAGTTTAGGATAGAATTGACATGCCAATAGGGTTATATGTGTGTTTGTGTATGGGATGGTTGATGATACGAAGCTTATGATAAGTTATTTTGGGGTCCAAAATTTGTTGCGAATCATCGACTTCTCATTTTCTCTATTGGAGACGAGGGATGTAATTGAAAATGTTTAAACACTTAATGCCTATGGGCTTTACACGTTGGTACCTTCATGTGGTGTTGTTTAAGCTCATAAGAGCTATCTTGGTGTGGTGTACTTCACCCATCTATCCAAGTCCATTTTACTACGGTTCCAATAAGAGAAACATTGAAATTTAATTTTAAAATCAAGAAATGAAACGAATTGAATTTTGTAACTATTATGATATGTGAATTAGATTGGAATGGTATGAATTTGTGAATTGATGATAGTATATGAAATTCTGATGATCTTGCATGAAATGGGATTAATTGGTGAATTTTGAATATGTCAAAATGTCTAACACATTTGTATGCCGATTCTTGTTATGCACTTAGTTGTGACATTATAAGTAAAGTTTTAGCCAAATGTATTCCAAGTTCTTTTCGTAGACAATATGCTCACCTATGAGCAAGGTAAGTGTTGTAATATCCATTCGAACTTACTAAGCATTTAGATGCTTACTATCGTTGTTTCTCTTACTTGTATATTCCCAACTTACGGAACTCATTAACCAAGATTATTGCGAATATCAAACTATCATTGAAATGGTAGAATTTAGTTCATTTTGAGTCCTAATGTTCTGGCATGTATATAGGGTTTTTGTAATGGTCATCTTTATTTGTGAATGCCAAGGTTGTTATTGTGGCTAAGGTTTATTTTTATGTTAGGTTTGAAATATAAGGCTTAGTTTATGCATAATTTTGGTCATGTTTGATTCCATTTGGATTGATGATTTTAAGCTTGCATGAAAGCCTTATATGTTAAAGTTTGCAAAGTGAAGTAATGAGGTAAGTTAAAGTTTACATTTTGCTTGAACATATTTATATTTTGAACATGAGTTTTATGCCACTTGAATACTTGATCCCAAAAGGTGATAAACTTAATCTGGTATAGTTTGGTATCATATGATGATTGGTGAAATTGGTATGAAGTTTTATTGTGTTGATTGTCAATATAGGTCATCAAATTTGCTTATTATGTGTAATGATGGGATACAATAAAAAGGCATTGAAATTGTTATATATTGCCTATAGAGTCGCGACACCATCTCATATATGTTGTGACATTAGTTGAAAAATTGAAATGGACTTGTAGTAGATTGTTCTCAAAGTCGCGGTACCAGCCTTCAATGTCACTACACTGAACCCCAAGGTTGTGACGCCAAATCGATGTAGTTTAAAAACTTTACATTTTAGTCACTAAGTTGTGATGCCTGCATATTGTTTTGGTGGTCAGGGCATCGCACCTTTGATGTTCGACACCAGCTCAAATCATTTTGGAATTCAGCATTTTAGCCCTCCAATGGTCTCGGACTATCAAAAGAACTTATAGGCTCGTATAAACCCTGGTTCAGATCATATGTTATGATATAATAATGAAATGATCAAGTTAGTGATTATAAATTGTTGAACTGATAAAATTTATGTTGAAATTGAATGTAGTTGCTCTGGCAATAAATGTGGCATCTTGTAGCTCGAACCCAGTGATCGGGTCGGTCAAGGGGAAAAAAGGAATGAAAAGAACACCATAAAGTAATGATACTTAAAACATTACAATTGATGAAGCAAAGATTACAAATCTCTAACAGAGGTTGCAATAGCCAACCAACCAGGTTATAATAAAAAAACATCACCAAATAACAAAATTCAATACATAAAAGAGAAAAAAAAAAGTGAGCTCAAGTTGCCATTTCTAGCTTCAAAATAGAAGATAAAATTATGTGAAATGGATTTCTTTTTTGGCCATATGGGGAATGGATTGTTTTGTTATAGATAAAGTTATGTGAATTTTTTATATTTCAAACTAAAATGACTAATTTTACAAAAATTGAGGATTAAATTTGTTATTTGACCAATAAAAAAAAGCCCAAACCAGCTTTGATTGACCAAAATATTTGATTTTGAAAAGTTTAGTGACTAAATCAGAAAATTTAATTGTTAAGTGACCAAAAAAGGACGAAGGCAATAGTCTAGTGACCATTTTTGTAGTTTACCCATAGTTATTTATCACTTAATGTTACTTTTATTAAATTAATTTTATCTATAATTATTATAAAAATATTTGGAGTAACTTTTGAATAGATAAGATTGCCTTTTATTGTTGATTATATTATTAAATTAACATTAAAATAATAATTCATTAAAATATTACTAATTATTATTGGATAATAACAAAAGTGATATTAATTAACTATTAATTCATTAAATAGAATTGGGTAAATTTTAAATAATAAAAATATACACATATGGTACATACATTATTAATTATTACTAGTTTATATTTTCACACGTATTGATTGTGATTCTACGCATTTAATTTTAATTAATTTTCAAATATATTTTTTTAATTAATGAAATTAATGTTAAATGCGACGACAACGGTGGCGTATCCTCAATTGAGGATCGCAATACCAAAAAGGTCAAATTTAAGGGGATGGATGTGGATACGAACAACAAAGTGGTCAATGATTCGAGTTGCGGAATGGTCGTTGATCCCTCTCCAACACTAGTGGTGTCTTGGAAGCACAAAGTGGTGGGTAGTAGATCATCTAAATCTAGACGAGACAAAGAAAAATAGTTTTTAGACGGAGATATCGTGAAATCGACTGTTAATGAGTTACCTGCGATTAACTTTTCTAAAAGGATCCAAAAATTTTGGTGTGAGAGATGGCAAACACGGTGGTGGTGAAGTTGTTGGGTACGAATGTGTCGTATGTGCTTCTCCATAATAGGATCTCTAGCCTTTAGAAGCCTTCTGATAAATCTTAAAAATAGTTATATTTTAGGACTCTAGACTTGGTGAACTATTTGTACTTAAGTAGTTGTATTTGCATTCTAGGATATTATATTAGTATTTTTAGAATATTGCATCATAAAGCTTGGATTGTTCTTAAATGTTATTATGTTACTTTTACTTTTGGGTGAAAAGGATTTGTTTGTGTTCAAATGACAGGTATAGAATGAGGAAAACAGATGAAGGAGTGAAGTTTTGTCATGGACAAAAGGTTGGATGGTTTGCCAAAATTAATGCCATCAAAATTCCAAGAAGACATTGAGTTAGCACTTAATTCGTGCCACGCTCAGCTAGTAGTACTTGTACCAGAAGATCTACCTGAAAAATAGGGAAGAAAAATTGTGTGCTAAAAGGGGGACCTACCTATAAAAAGTAGAGAGAGAGAGAGAGGAGAGAGAAAACAAGCCTTTTCGAGGGGAATGATTATGAGGAAAAGAAAGATGGTAGCAGTAGCGACTGAGCAGCAGAGCGTAACATGAGGGAGAAGGAAAAGGCAGTCAACCTAGTCTTTGCAAGACATTGTGGCACCATAGTTGAGGGCTAGATGGTGAAAGCTTCCTAAAGTTCTTTGTTTATTTTCTTAAATTACTTCTTTGCGAAATTAATTGTTGAATATGTTGAATGATATTTTGAATCCTGATTTGATTAACCAAGCCACGAGTTAAATTTCATCGGGTTGGGATTACTAGATGATACTTGAATTTTCCATTAATGTTAAAGCTTAAATCTAATCTATTTCACTGTTTCATTTAATTTGTTCTTTCGAATTGCATGCATGCAATCTTTAGACATAGATGAATTAACTGTATTCTTATAAAAATAACCTAATTTTGAAAAGGTTAGGTTAGTTGGACCACAATTGATTGATACAAGTGGTTGTTCGATAGAATGCCCATAGTAGTCCCTAGACATAGAGCAGCGTTCATACAAAGTCAAGAGTAACCAATACTGGGAATCACATCTGATGTATATAGACATATATTTCCTAAGGTGAAGTATCCTAAGGTCTTGCTCTCAAAAGAAGCAGACCATTTTAAATCCATTATGAGCAGTAAGTTGATTAATATTTGTCGAGGCATTATTGGTTTATAAGGGTAGATTCCTGGTAACCCCAATCTTTCCATTCAACAACGTAGACCCTTTTACTTTTTTCTTAGTATCTTTGCCATAGCATATTTTTGAATATTTGTTTGTTTACATATTGCGCATATCATTGATTACCCTTGCATTTTTGTCATTGTTTTGCCTAAGCATAAGTCACATATTTCATAACAGTAACTTAACCAAGTTAATCCTATCCAATCCCTATGGAGATGATCTTACTTATCATTATATTACTTGATTCGACATGTATACTTGCACATTTCGCATATTATATTCACACGCGACATGTTTTTGGCACCGTTGCCAGGGATCAGCAATTTGGTGAAATCTGGTTTTCTTTCTACTTATCTAATTCCATTAGTTTTATTTAACTTAGTTGTCTTTAATTTTTCCAAGATTTCCATCATTGCATGAGAAGAGGAATTACTGTAAATAAAGAATATCCTCTTGACCCAGAGATCGAGAGAACTTTGCAAAGAAGGAGAAGAGAATTGTGACATATGGCTAGGATTTAAATGATCCAGGTATGGAAGATCCATTGCATCTGAATGGCCAGGATGTTGACATGCCTATTCCTCATGTGACAGATGACTGAGATAGGCCCATTTGTGAGCATGTAGTACCAATTCTGGATGATTTGAACCCAGGGATAGTCAGACCAACCATTCAAGCTCAGCATTTAGAGTTGAAATCAGAAATCTTTCAGATGTTACAAACGATAGGAAAGTTCAATGGGTTGCCTACTAAAGATCCATGACTGCATTTAAGGCTTTTCCTAGAAGTCCGAGACTTATTCAAGAAACAGGGTGTTCTTGAAAATGCCCTACGACTTAAAATGTTTCCATATTCATTAAAAGATCATGCTAGAGCATGGTTGAATGCTTTGTCGTCATAGCCAGTGGCATCTTGGAATGATCTTTTTCAGAGGTTTTTGCTACGATATAATCTGCCTAATATGAATGCCAAGCTTAAAAATGACATCACATCTTTTCTAGAATCAGAGGATGAGACATTGTATGAAGGTTGGGAAAGATTTAAGGAATTGCTTCGAAAATGTCCGTTGAATGGATTCTAGCACTGGAAACAGATGGAAATATTTTATAATGGGTTACACGTGCATACAACGATGGTAGTTAATGCTTTTGCCAATGGTACCTTGTTGGATAAATCCTATAATGAAGCATATGAAATTTTGGAAAGGATAGCCAATAATGATTATCAATATCCTACCATTAGAGTTGGGACTGGTAAGAGAGTTGCTGGTACTGTGGAGCTCGATGCAATCACTTCATTGACAACCCAGGTATCATCTCTAGCTAACATGATCAAAACAATAAAGAGACCAGCTGCAGTTCAGGAGATGAAATTAGCCAAACTATCGTGTATCTATTGTAGGGAAGATCATGTGTTTGATGAATGTCCCAAAAACCCATCCTCTGTGTATTACATGTGCAATTTCAACTGTAATAATAATCCCTATTCAAACACCTACAATCTATGGTGGAAGCAACACCCAAACTTTAGCTGAAATAATCAAGGAGTGGGAAATTCCAACAATGTTATTAGATATAATGTCACAAGTGCACCACCTAGTTATAATCAGCCTATGCCGTTGCAAATGTTCAACAAAATTCAGCATTATCTTCTTCATTTGTTGAAAATTTACTGAAAGAATACATGACCAAGAATGACATCGTGATCTAGAGTCCAGCTGCATCCCTAAGAGCCTTGGAAAATCAAGTGGGACAGTTGCCAATAGTTTAAATTTGAGACCTTAATGTGCAATACCAAGTGATACTGAGAATGCAAGATCACAAGGGGAGGAGCATTGCAAGGCCATCACTCTCAGAAGTGGTACTCAACTGAATGAAGTTGTTAGAGATGCCACTGCTGAATAAGAAGATTCGAGTCTCAATCGAGGACATATCGTAGAACAATCTGAAAAGCAGCCAACAATTAAAATGGCCAAAAAAAAGAATGTTGCAACAGAATCAGATCATGTGGTCAAACTAAATGCCACAACAAAACAATATCAACAGTTTGAAAGAAGGCCACCACCACTTTTTCCTCAGCGATTCTAAAATTCTAAGCAAGATTTTCAGTTCAAGAGATTTTTGGATGTCTTAAAGCAACTCCATATCAACATACAGTTGGTAGAAGCTTTGGATCAAATGCCCAATTGCGTAAAATTGATGAAGGATATATTGTCAAAGAAGTGATGATTTGAGGAATTTGAAACTGTTAATCTCACTAAAAGGTGCACAGCAATGCTGATCAACAAATTGCCTCCAAAGTTGAAAGACCCAGGGATTTTTACTATCCCTTATTCATTGGAAATCATTATGTTGGTAAGGCATTATGTGATTTAGGAGCAAGTATAAAATTAATGCCTATGTATATCTTTAGGAAGCTAAGAATTAGGAAGGCAAGACCCACTATGATGTGAGCTTACCTACGAACCAAGTAGAGATCGAACAAGAAGATATCAAGCTGCCCATTGGTTCGATAACGCAAGCTAGAGCTAAACGATTCAAAGTTGCTATTTCAGCAATGGTGGAACGAATTAAGGAAAATGATAGCAAAGAGCTTAGAGACGAGCTGAACATTTTCAACTTCTTTGAAGCTGAATTTCGTTCCAGCTAATTAATTTGTTGCTGGAATTTTGGACCCTTTTAAATAAGCACTTAATTAAGTTTTATTATAGCTTTTAAATATGTCTTTAATTATTACAAGTGTTTAATATGTTATTTAGCTGAATTGAATGTGTCTAGATGTCTTTAAACTTGTCTGAACATAAGACATGTTTTAATTGTGTCTAGCCGAATTAATATGTCCTATTTAGTTATTATTTAATTTGTTTAAATGTCAATTAGTATGTTCATATTATGTTTTAAATTACTTCAGCTGAATTAAGTTAAATTAATGAGGTCTATTTGTTTTGTTTAGGTTCAGCCGAATGTGAAGATGCATGGGAAGGGTTG
>JABFAF010277539.1:0-10740 GCA_013677275.1 Gossypium schwendimanii | reverse complement strand
TAAAATCATTGAAAAATATAAGCATATAAAATGAAATAACTTGCCAATATTTCTCAATGATAAATTTTTCTTTTCATATTATACTTTCTATTGCAACACAAAAGTTGAGGGTGACCTACGACTCATAATTCATATATTTTAGGCTCCTATTACTTTACTTTTTATTGTTCTTTTGTAGAATGTCATGTTTTAGCTTTGTTTATGCATTTAGTATCATTTTTGCATACATTGCTTTTTTTTTTTTATCTATATTTATTTTGATTTTATGTAGGCTAATTACAAGTGATTACTTTGAGTATTTTCGTGACTTGAATTAGGTACATATGAGCTTGAGATATAATATCACGACTCATCGAGGGCGAAACGATAGATTGAAAGGAGGCCTAAATACAGACGAGTAGGTCGCGACCCCATACAGTAGTGCCACGACGTAGGTCAAGACTATCCAGTCGTGCTCCAGTCCACGATGTTGCACCCTAACGTTTCGTGTCCTCGCACCTTAAATGCCATTTGGCTAAGTTGCAACGCCTTTGTCCGTGTCATGTGGAATCGGTTATTGTTTTAACTCGAGATACAAGACTATTTTTATTTTTTCAAATATTTAAGCCTAAGGAAGTATTGTAACCCTAATTTTAGGTCAAATAAACTCTATAAATAACTTTCAATTCTTATATTTTTTTTAGCTTAAATCTACTTAGAAATAAGTTTAGGTTAGAATGGGATAGCTAAGAATCTAGTTAGAATAAAGTTAAATTGAGGTTCTCATGAGATGCCATTGTTGAGTGCTTAAAGTGTTTTAGAGAGAGAAAGTGTTTGAGCTACAGTTGTAATCTTGGTTCTAAGGATAGATTTTAGGTTTGAATAAGTTATATTAGAGTTCTCTTAAGTTTTGATTAAAGAAAAAAAGTGTCTCGCTATATCAAATTTTATCTCATTGATAATTTAAAGTGTTTTTAATACTTGATTAAGTTTCCTAACTTTGTTCCCCTTTTTATTTGATTTTTAATTGTAATGAAAGAGGTGGCCAAATCTTCTAAGGCCAAAGCGAAGAAAAGGTTACTGACGCTTAACTATTTTGGTTTGTGCTATCTCACTTCAATTTTGTAATATTAAATCAATCAAGTAATTTAGCTTAAGGTGTGTTAATAGAGTTTTCTGACTGGTTATATGATGGAAATTTTGGTATATGGTTATGTTGGATTCATATCTAAGTTCTGTTTGGTGTTGAATTTGTAAAAAAAGCTTTATGTTGTCTTGTGAATAACATTTTTTGAGATTAAGGTACTATTTTGTTTGTTATATGATAATAACTGATTACTATTGGTATTTCGATGATGTCTTAATAACAAACACCTTATTAAACAATGCTGGAAATGGTTTGGGTATAGTTGTCATAGTATAGGATTTGTTTTATAACGAAGGAAGGCTTGACACGTGTGTATTTTATTAATGTTTGTGCGTGATCATATTTGGCGCTTGTGGGCAAAATTTGGAGTGTTAGGGAAAGTCGTGCTTTCACACACATTGGGGCATTCATGCCCAATTGATACTTGTGTACATACTTGGAGTGTTAGGGATTAATCCTTGTATCCGTTCTTGATCTACACTTTGTCAATATGGGTACATTTTTTAAAAATTGTAATTGATATGGAAACATTCAATATGAACTAGTAATTGATATGCTTACAAGGCATGGGAAATGGATGAACAATGTTGTGTTAATGTCTATTATAATTTGTGAAATACTAAGAGGTTTAATCCAAGACTTGGAATTGATGACATATGAATTTAATCGTTGTTGTCATGAATCTATTAAATATGTTTGAAATGTTGGTTTTTTTTATATAAGCATATTTTATTGTTTAATGTTTTTTATATTATGAGATTGGTTTTTGTTTAGCATCACTAAGATTTATATGCTTAGCTTGCAGTTTGTTTGTATCGCGCATAAGTATTGTGAGTGCGTATTGTTAGACAAAACACATTAGCGAACGAAATAAAATAATTATAAATAAACACATATGAAATAAAATATAAATAAAATGATTTATAATCAATTTATTAAATACGAAAATCAAATAAAACCATAATAAAAAGTTGAAATAAAGAAGAATCGAGATTTTACGAAACGTTGAGGCTTGTGAAACACAGTTTCATTAAGACAGATTCGGCCGCTCTTAAGGTACTTGGAGAAATGTTGGTCGAATGTCTCCCAGGATACAACAACAACAATGATCAAAGTAGTAGCACCTCTATAACGATCAATGAACGAACTTTGCCTTTTTCTATCACTAAAAAGCTTGAAAAACGGAGAGGAAAAAGGAAGAGTTTTGAAATGAACAGAATTTCGATATAAGAAATTATTCAAATGTGTGTTTAATCTTCCAGAATGCTCATCCTTTTATAGGCATTTAGGATAGTGAAAATTTTTGGAAATAAACATAAAATCTGCCATTAAGGAGCCAAAAATCAATTTAATTTAAAAATGAAATCAAATCAGATACTGTCTATATATAAGCAGATTATGTCTACTGAGGAAAAATAAATTTATGTTGGGCTTAAAATATCCGCAGGCCCATTTGGGCCCGACTGGTCTGAACATTTCGTGTCGCCCACGTCGTGTTTGGACCTGCAACCCCTACGTGCGAGGTAGGGTTATAAGCTTATTCATTCAATTACCTTTCAAGAGGGTTTACATATAAAAACGCATCTCACACTTTGGTATTTAACCAATATGAGATCTAAGCTTTTATTTTTCCTTAACAATATTTCTAAGTAGCTTACTTTGAGCATCAATTTCTCATTCATCACTCAATCATTTTGAGCATATGATATATCGTTGTAAAGGTATCATGGAGTAGAATATGAAACCATAATTTTATAATTCAACTCTCCACCTTTACCTATTGAGAATATGCTTCAAATTTCCCATAAAAATGTAATTTTTCCAACAATCCCCCACAAATGAAAACTGATAGTTTTATCGAAAAACATTGACCCGCTGTGGTGATAAAATCTACGATCAATAGTTGCATAGGATAGTAGGTATCTACCCTTAAACCTTCTCTTGTGAAAGTACATTTACTTTACTAGCTGACCTGTAGACGTGGTGTCCTTGAACTATTCTGCCTTTTGTGTAAACGATGATATGCCTCACACAACTACCTCCATGGCAAGGTTTTAGTTCTCATGGGTATGTTCATATAGTCGTGAACATCTCCTGGTTCTATAAAAGTTTGAGAGAATTATGCCCCAATAGTCTCCTTGAAGTGGCCCCACTTCACTCACACATAGGTGACTTATGTTATTTGGCTCACAAAAACACACAATGGTCATTAAAAGCATTGCTTAACCTCTCCCAATTTTAGTCACTGTTTACATCATAGGAATGGACTTGGGATAAGTACCCCTACAGTGACCTCACAAGGTTTATGCAATTAGGTTGTCCCTTTGAACATAGATCTTGGGATCTCCAGTCAACTAGGTAGGGTTTCCTTCATATAACGCCTTTTATTTTCATGGGCTTTAGTCACATTCCTTTCGATGTTTTAACAACATGATCTAGTTTTAGGCCTTTATTTAGTGGATCTAAAATGTTATCTTTTGATTTTTTTTCAAAATCAATAGAGATAACTCTGTTTGAGATTATTTGTTTAAAGGTATTGTGTCGACGATGCATGTCTCGACTTACCATTATACGTTACGCTAGCAAGACACCCCCCACACTTTCAAGTGGTTGTAGGATGATTTTCTACCTTTTCATAACTCATATGGTGTCTTGTCCCTTTTCTTGTGGGGCACCTTATTTAAAAGGTAATTAACTCATAGAAACACTTCCCCCTATATTTCCTGTGATAACTCAGAGCTTTTTAGCAGTGCGTTCATCTTCTCCTTTAGAGTCCGATTTTCTGCTCGGCTACTCTATTTGAGAAAAATATGGTGCTGTTATTAAGTTGTGTACAGTATTCAAATGATTCAACATATCCACCACCACGACCACTTAATCCTTTTATTAAGTTGGTTTTCAACTTCTTGGTTATAGAGAATAAATTCTCTTCATCTTATCTCTTAAGCAAAATATACGTAGCAATGAAGGTAATAAACATTTTTATTCCTTCTTCTCGTTTAAACAAGATTTATAAGCATTGCTATGTAAGATCAAGTGATTTTTTACCTTTGTTAATTTTGCCTCAACACATGTCTCACATTTATAATTATAATTATTGTGAAACAAAGGAATGTGCTCTAAATTAATTTATGTACGTAAATTATCATAATTAATATGTTCGAGCCTACTATGCCATAAATTAAATGATTTAAGCATATAAACAGAAAAAGAACATCATTCTTATTCACAGTTCTTGCGTATGTTAGACACATAATTCCATATTGGATACTTCCTTGGAAATTTCTTCCACAACACTAGCCTCGTTAGCTTTAACTTTTTTTGAGATCCTACAGTCAAATGACTTGTGCCCTATCTTGTTGCAATTGAAGCATTTTTCTTAAAATTTTTGCTTCTTGGAAACACCATATTTTGATCCCAATTTAGACCCATTCTGCAGTTGTTTTCCTTTCTTGAAGTCTTTCTTGACTTCTATGACGTTTGCCCTAGCAACATTGTCATTTGCTATTTTGTTGAGCCCCTTTTAATTTTTGCTTCTTGGAAACACCATCTTTTGATCCCAATTTAGACCCACTCTGCGGTTGTTTTCCTTTCTTGAAGTCTTTCTTGACTTATACGACGTTTGCCCTAGCAACATTGTCATTTGCCGTTTTGTTGAGCCTCTTTTCCGTACCTCTATTGTCTTCTTCAATCTAAAGTCTTACAATTAGGTCTTCCACTGACATTTCCTTTCTTTTGTGCTTTAGGTAATTCTTGAAGTCATTCCAAAGAGGAGGCAATTTCTCAATAATGGCTGCCACTTAGAAGGATTCACTTATTATCATCCCTTTAGCAATAATTTCGTAAATGACCAGTTGAAGTTCCTACACTTGATTCACAACTAATTTAGAATCAACCATTACAAAATTCAAGAATTTAGCAAGTAAGAACTTTTTAGTTCTATCATCTTCGGCTTTGTATTTATGGTCCGACGATATCCGTAATTCCTTTGCTGTTTTCTTAACACTATACACTTTGTACATTGCATCCGACAATCCATTCAGGATGTAGTTTCGGCATAAGAAATCTAAATGTTTCCAAGCTTCAATAGCAGTGAAAGTGATAACTTTATCTACCTCACCCTCTTTAACAGTATGAGGTTTATCTTTCAAAAATTTGGGCAAGTTTAACATGGTAAAATAAAACAACATTTTCTGTTACCAAGTCTTGAAATTCTATACCAAGAATTTTACAGATTTCTCGTTATGGCTTACAGCAGCCACTACTAGCAATACTGAGTTTTGGATCAAAGATTGCGTTTGAACCAAAGCTTCAGATTGCAAATTGATTAAATGGGTGGGAGTCTCCATTTTCTGTTAAGAAACAAAACCAAGATTAGAAAACTTATCAACTTTTGTTAGACGACAGGAATTTAATAAAACCTGAAACAAAAGTTTATATGGTCTAATAAAAAATACAATAAAACAATGCACCAGGTAGGTAACCCTAAAAGAGAGGTGGTGCTTTCATCACGCTTAAATACCAAGTCTTTCAAAGAACCAATTCTAGACATGCATTCTCATATTGTCTTTTTAATTCACCGTTGATAAATTTCTTTTAATTCAATTTAAAGCCACAATTAAGACCACCATAAATAGAAAAATTTCTCTTTGATTTGTTAAACGGTGGAATAAAAATTCTTAAACGAAATAAAAAAAACAATTTTGTTAAACGACAGAATTAAATCCCGAAACAAAATTATATCATTAAATCAAATTAAAATTTGTTAAACGGTGAGAATAAATCCCGAAATAGAATTATTTGATTATGTCTTTGTTTGAAAACAAAACAATATTGAATAAGATCTTGTTAAACGGCGGGAATAAATCCCAAAACAGATTTTATTTAATTCAATTCGAATTTGGAAACAAAATAAAATCAAATAAAATCTTGTTCAATGGCAGGAATGAATCCCGAAACAGATTTTATTTAATTCTATTCTAATTTGGAAACAAAATAAAATCTTGTTAAACGGCGGGAATAAATCCCGAAACAAATTTTATTTAATTTAATTTCTCGCTTTTGGCAACAAAATAAAATAAAATAAATCTTATTAAACAGTGGGAATAAATCTCGAAACAGATTTTATTTAATTTAATTTCTAGTTTTTGGCAACAAATCAAAATGTAGTAAATCCGTTAAACGGTGGGAATCAATCCCGAACAAATTTTATTTTACTCGTTTTTGGAAATAAAATAAAATTTGGAATAAAATCATTAAACAATGAGAATCAATCTCGAAATGAATTTTATTTACCTTTAATTTCCCGGTTGGAAATAAAATCAAAATAATGGAATGAAATCCGTTGAAAGCTGAGAATAAATCCCGAAATAAATTTTATTTACTTTTAATTTTGGAAACAAAATCGAATAAAATCTGTTAAACGACGGAAAAAATCTCGAAACAGATTTTATTAGTTTTTAATATTAATTTGGAAATAAAACAAAATAGAGGAAAAAGAAATTTGTTGAACGGTGGGAAAATCCCGAAACAGATTTATTTAATTTTTAAAAGAAAATTGATTTTCAAAATTTTTTTCCACCTTGGTGTCTCGTTTGTCTCGGATTAGAAAATTGCAAAAATAATTGGATCTGTCTTAATATTGTTAGACATTAGCGAACAAAATAAATTAATTATAAATAAACATATATGAAATAAATTATAAATAGAATGGTTTATAATCAATTTATTAAATACAAAAAATCAAATAAAACCATAATAAAAAGTTGAAATAAAGAAGAATCAAGATTTTACGAAACTTTAAGGCTTGTGAAACACAGTTTCCTTGAGACAGATTCGACTGCTTCTACAATACTTGGAGAAACGTTGGTCGAATGTCTCCCAGGATATGACAACAACAACAGTGGCAGAGTAATAACACATCTACAACGATCAACGAACGAGCTTTACCTTTTTCTATCACCTGAAAGTTTGAAAAATAGAGAGGAAAAAGGAAGAGTTTTGAAATGAACAAAATTTCGGTATAAGAAATTATTCGAATGTGTGTTTAATCCTTCAGAATACATAGCCTTTTATAGGCATTTAGGATAGTGGAAAATTTTGGAAATAAACATAAAATTTGCCATTAATGAGCTAAAAATAAATTTGATTTAAAAATTAAATCAAATTAGATACTGTGCATATATAAGCAGATTATGTATGCTGAAGAAAAATAAATTTATGTTTGGCTTAAAATATTTGCATGCCCATTTGGGCCCGACTGGTCTGGACATTTGGCGTTGCCCACGTCGTGCGGATGCGCCCCAACCTTGTCAGGTTTGGACTTGCACCACCTACGCATAAGGTAAGGTTACAAGCTTACATATATAAACCCATCTCATACTTTGGTATTTAACAATGTGGGATCTAAGCCTTTATTTTTCCTCAATAATATTTTCAAGTAGCTTACTTTGAGTATCAATTTTTTATTCATCACTGAACCATTTTGAGTATATGATACATCGTTGTAAAGGTCTCATGGAGTAGAATATGAAACCATAATTTTATGATTCAACTCTCCACCTTTACCTATTGAGAATATGCCTGAAAGTTCCTATAAAAATGTAATTTTTCCAACACATACATATAGTGGATCTTGTGTTTGTAGCATCCAAGCTCTCAAGCCTTAGCTACATCCGTCGAACTTCTGTAATTCCTTTCTTTTGTATTAGTTTTGGGCAAGTACTTACATCTCTAGATGAATTTTCATGTCTTGGGTATACTTTCTTATGAGTTTGGTATATTTTGCATATATGGTATAGGACGCCATGGTTTAGAATCTTGGAATACTTTTGGATTGAATTTTAAACTCCAGGTCTATATGCTAAAGGAACAGTTTTTAGCTTATACTTTACTTGTCTAATAAAATCATGTTCTAGTGTGTTAATTGTCTTGAGATTGCGTGCTTTAATCTTGTTTTACCATTTCAAATGTGTTGCAATTGGTTTGGTTGCATAGTGTATGTGGTTTTGGTACTTTTAGAAGTCTGAGTGCATGACTTGCATTGCTTAAAATTTGCATTTCTAGCTCAGTGTCTCGGCGCATCACATTAAGAACATGCCTTGAGACCTCAAAAAAAAAATCTATCTCGAGCAGTAAGTGTCAAGCTCTCAAGATATGGTTCCATTGTAAGGAGACTTCAGAATTTGAAGTTAAAAATTCAAAAATAGGTTAGGCATGTCTCGAGACATGACATACCCCTGCATTTTGATAGCTTGACTTGGAATTCATAACCTTGCTCCGTGTTTGACCACCTTTGAACCTGAATTGTTGTATGTGTCCTCGTATGTTCATTTAAATGCTTTTATCGTTCATAACATCCACTATTCGAAAGTTTCTTGATTGTCTTATTTTTAGCTTTGATGAATTGTTTTATTATTTTATTGAGTTGTTTCGGCAATAAATGCAATTCTTTTGCATCCAATTAATTTCTGGATCCATTGTAAGGTGTTACAAGTTCCATTAAAATAAATGTCCTACTATACAAATGGTGACTATAAAGACAAGAGTGCTTCATTAAAATGTGATAAGATAACTTGATTTAGAGTGCAGGAGTAGGTATAAAACACTTTTTTTTTTTTTCTCTTGATTAGAAAATTGATTAGCATAAATAACCAACCAATAATATTTAATAAAAGAAAAATAATATTTGGGTAAAGTACACCAATAATCATTCAACTTTAATCTCAATGACAAAATAGTCACTCAACTTTTAACCCAGCCACTAAACTTTCGAAAAATAACAAATCAGTCACCACTAACTATTTTTTCGTTACAAATATAATGGATCTACCATTTTTCATTACAGACATAACGGAGCTATCATTTTTCATCTTTCTCTATCCCTCCACTCTTGTCTCCCTCCCCTACTCCGACCCTCTCCCTCTCCCCCACCGTCCTTCAAGCCCTTGATTTTGTCTCCCAAAACCATGGGACCAAAAATCTCAATCCAAGCAAAATCCCATTAAAGACCCATTTTGAAGACTGAGCAGTGGAGAAACTTCGGCAAGCAAAGCCTGGATTGTGGCATCCACAATTGCCTTTGCTCCATTCCTCTTCTCGCACCACTACCAGTAAAGCATATTTCTGATATCAAGAAACCATTTCCGCATATAACAATAAATTCATCACTTTTGATCCGAAAGCAAAAATAACAAAAACTCCGAATGATGTCTAGAAAAAAAGCTATTTAACTAAATCGTGTCAAAACACACAATTCCATTATAGCAATTCGAAATAGCTCATATTTTAAAAGCAAACCAAAACATTTTTTGTCAAAATCATAATAAATCCCTCTCATTCCCAACCAGTAGCAGCAGGGGCCGATACATCGATGGGAGCATAGGGATTTGTGCTGGGGCAGCTGCAGCATCCCACACATCAGTACCAATGGCAACTGCATTTGAAATTCCAAAGTTGATTAAGCAAAGGCAACAATCATCAACATGTAAATTAAATAATATGCACAAAAAAATTTTGAACTTGCCTTGATCACCCCAATTGCCAGCAGGGACACCGGAGATAGGTGGATGAACCATATCAGCAGACCATTGATCACCTATTTGTACGAGCCATTGGTCAGCTGCTAAAGCACCCATTCCATAATCTGCAGGAGGGAGTCGATAATCAGGAGCAACGATTGCTTCCTCCTCTTGCTGTTTAGCTTCCTCAGGCTGCCTGTAGAAGAATAGATCCACCTACATACATACAAATCACACATAAGAATGTGCAAATCTCAGAAACATCAAAATCACAACATAATGGTGGTGTTCTGTTTTACCATCACATCCCATTTCTGTCCAGAAGTAACCGTTCCACGCATCTGAAGAACCATCCTAGCTAACAGCCAGAAAAGGCAACCAATGTTGTGCTTTCCCTTGTTATTAGCAGGGATACCAATGTCAATATATCGCATTTATGAGTGAGTATCACAAAAAGGTTGAGTGATTATTTTATCATTGAGATTAAAGTACCCATAAGATTTTATAGAGAGTAAAAAACTAAAATATATATAAGTAATACCAAATAAAAAATATTATTACATTTATCTGCTTGATGGTATAAAAATTGGTCGTATTACATATAAAATATAAGGAAATGGATAATGATTGAAGTAAATCAATACTTAAGTAATCTAATATCTAAGGAATGAAATCTGCCTCTTTTACCATCTCTTTAGCTAAAAAGCCAGTTGATCGTCCAATTAGTTACCGAATTGAAGTTTTGTTTCTAATGTGTTGGATCTATAAAAAGATGATAAATATATAATATGGATAAATTATAAAATTAGTTACCCAACTATAAAAAATTTCAATTTAGTCATTACCGCTTTAAATCATTTCTAATTTGGTCTTTAACATTTTAGATCGTTTCTATTTGGTCACACTCTGTTAAATGATTAATGGAAGTGATGATGAGTTCTTTTTCTAACTGGTATAATAACACATTTAGTTCTCAATTCTTACACATTCTATCAATTTGATTCTCAAATACATATAATTAAATATAAATGATATATTATGAAAAGATACAAAATATAAGATTATATATATGTAAATAATATTATATGTTTTCTA